>JAJPUD010005201.1:0-120616 GCA_023553655.1 Myrmecobius fasciatus
ATAAATCCAAAAGGATATGGCTTTTCTTTCTCTCTCTCTTTTTTTTTTTACTTAAAGAAATTTTCCAAATTCCAATTGAATGTTGCAAGCAAACCAATTTACCATTTAATTGTATGTATATATACACATACACACATACTCATATGTATGCACACACACATACTTTTAAACTGCAGTTTTTCCAAAACTTTTTCTCCCATGTTTTTTCTCCAACACTAATTAAAATCCACTTTCTTTGTTCTCTCCCTGTTATTTCTGTAGAATAATTTATAGCCACTTTATGGCTCTGTTCCCAGTTTCTCTTCTAGCAGGCTTTTTTTTGGGGGGGGACTTTTCTGCTAGCATTTTAAAATGGCCAAACTTTTTCTGTCCCTGCTAGTTTCAAATTAATGCACACACTTAAGTCCAATAAGAAATTTTAAAACCCAAGCATTTTAACATTGAAATGACCAATTGCCAAATTTTCCCAATCCCTGTTCTTAAAATTTATTGGAGTTTCACCTAATACACACACACATACACACACACACACACACACACACACACACACACACACACACCCCAACCATAAGAGCTCTTTAATCCAACACACACACATCAGAGCTCCAACAAAACACACAGAGAGATCTCTCAAACACTAATTACACAGACGTTTTATGAGATGCTCCTCTCAGGAAAGCCGGGAGAGGAGAGGGGAGTTCACAAGACAGACAGATATATCAGACAGACATAAAGCAAGTCAGACCGTCACAGCCATGTTAGCCTTTAAAAAAGTACTTTAGCCTTTACAAAGTACTCAGTAGCCATGTTAGCCTTTAAAATACCCAATACATAAAAATTCCAAATTACATATTGTCCAGAACAGAAACAGTCAGAGACACAAAAGGCAAAAACTAATTTCCTCAAAATCCCTTCAGTGAATACAATTTTAAGATGATGCACTACTATCAATTAAAACTCATAGAGAATATCACATTTGCACATAAAAGAATCAATTACAAATATCAGTTAAACTTTTGCAAGTAACCTTACCAAATTACAGATCACATTTATTATCATATTCCTTAAACCGGAAGCAAACAAATTGCCAAGTTTATTTCCATTTCTAAAGAAGCAGCTGAAAGTGTGGGGGGGAGTTAAATTTCACTCTTTGAGAAAGAATCTTCCCATTTCTCCCTCCCCCATTCAGTTTTTACTTTCCTTAATTAACTTTTAGAATGCCAAATCCTTCTGTCTTTTCCCTTTTTCTTTTTTCTAGGCTGTCTTTTACCTTTCTCAAACTGTCTTCTACAAGTTTGTTAGTATAAAAACAACATTCCTCAGCATACTTCTCCGGCTGTCTGCACCACAGCCTCCCCACGGGTCAAGGCCCCACCTCCCAGGAGGGGATGGTAACGAGGGGGCTTTCATCTCTGGGTCTCGGTATTCTTCCAAGTCCCAATTGGCCGGGGCTCCCACAGCTAGCTTACAAAGGTCTGGAAAGAGTGTGGGCCACCAGTCCATAGCTGTAGTTTTAGATGTGCTATATATAGTATCGCCCCAACCATTCATTACCATCCAGGTGTAGTTGAGGAGCTGATATGGAGAGTGGCCAGAGGTTGGACGGTGAACAAAGGTCAGGCCGAGGAGGATGCCAATGATTGATGGTCTCACGTCGTTTTCTGCAATAAAGCACAATTAGAAAGCTTCTCAGGGGGATCCCCTGGGTGGATTATGAAGTTTTATCAGGCGCTCTGGGAGCCATCTGGCGTTTTGGGCTTGTGTATCATAAATACAGGCGTGTCCTTTACCCCAAATGAGGACAGGGTCGGGACCCAGCCATCTATTGGACATTGGGTCTTTCCACATAGCCTGAGCATAGGTGTTGGCTGTGGATGAATGCCAGAGGCGGTCAGCAGCAGATTTGCCATTAATATCATAGGTAAGGAAATTTAAAACAAACAATGCATGGTTCAGAAGGGTCTTAAAATTCCCTGCTCTGGGGTACAATATTGGCCATGCCTTGGGGGAGGACCCTCCATTGAAAGCAGGGTGAGGGTCCCATGCAATTAACAACGGGGAGACTAAAGGCAAAACGCTTACAATCATCTGGGTGGAGGGGGATGGAAAAGAAACAATCCTTCAAATCAATAATAACTTTAGAAAACCCTCTGGGGATAGCTATGGGTGAGGGGAGTCCGGGTTGAAGTGCTCCCATAGGGACCATGGTCTTGTTCACAGCCCTGAGATCATGTAATAGGCGCCATTTCCCCGAACATTTTTGTATGACAAAGATGGGGGTATTCCAAGGGGATGTAGAGGGCTCAATATGACCGGCAGCCAGCTGTTCCTGCACTAATTTTATGGCTGCGGATAGCTTTGTTGTAGGTAAGGGCACAGGTCTGCACTGCATAAGGAGGAAGAATGTGAAGGGGGCCTGTACTAAGAGGAGGTCGGGCAGGATCATTGTAATGGGCCGCCTCTTCCTCTAATTGTGCCGCGCCCCCAGGATCTAAAGCGTCTTTATCGGCTTTCTAGTAAACATTGGGAAGGTGAGGGAGTTAGATGTGGGGAGCTCCTCCTTGGGAAGAGAGGGGTAGAGGAGTTCCTTGGGCGCAACGGGCATGTCAATGACCACCGAGGGGGGCCAGGAAGGGGGAGGGCTTTTTTCGGCCAAAGGTAGAGACGTTAAAGAGGCCGTTCGAGACAGGGGGCGAAGGCAAGACTCGACGACTGACAGTAACTGTTGTTTATTAGGATCTCCAGAGGCCAATTCTAGGATGTCTCGGATTAGTCCCCAGTAAGAAAAAACAGTTACAGGAACTGCCTCAGGGCCTTCTATCTGCAATTTTCTATTAAGATCTTTGCTGACCTTTTGCCATTTTCCTGGGTGAATCTCCTGGCCATTAACAATGAACCAGGGGCACACATCATCTACAAATAAAAAAAATTTGACCAGATCCTTCTTTTTAACTCTAATCCCTCTCTCTCTGAGGGATGACTTAAGGTCTTTTATAAAGACCTGTTCCTTAGATAAAGTATGGTTCATGGGGGGTATGAGACGGACGAAATCAACTTACCGAGGATCGAAATAACACGTTGAGGGGATCCTCACATTAGGGGTCGAAACGTCCTGCTTCTGGTCTCCGAATGGAGCCATGGTCCGTCTGGCAAGGGTCTGTACCTCGAGGTCCACGTTGGGCGCCACCTGTCCCGTCCAGCGGGACAAGGTTATTCGTGGGGTTGAGGAGAACCCAGCCTGAAGGGGTAATGGGCGAGAGAAAGAGAGGTGAGACCAAGCAGATTCTTGTCCAGGTCTGAGTTTATTGTGTGTAGGTACAGTATATATTCTTTAGAAAAAATGCGGGAGTATAAGGGAAGGAGTGTGGGGAATTTCCATCGGTTAGGACACCTGGTGTTTGAAACATTCTTAAGGAGTTTCTGTCGATTAAGATATCTGGTGTTTGAAACATTTCGAGGTCGGCTGATTCCTGGAACTGAGGCCCTGGAGGTGTGGTTTTCTCACGGGGGGAAGGGGCCCCTTCTGGGTGCTGGCTCCTGACAGGCCTCACCTTAAAAGAGTTTGCATTCTATCTAGGAAAACAATGGGTATGAATAAAAGTTATACAAAATATAAGGTAATTTCATGTGAAATATTTGTGCTTGATCTGTGGCAGAGTGTTCGTTTTCATATTGTTCTGATCAGCCATAATCAGACACATAAATCACCTACACAGTCAGACACAATTTACTGATATCATTTTGATCCTTTTCAAGAAAGAAGGACAATAACTGAGAAAGAGAAAGTGCTATCACCTGTGGATGGAGGTAGGAATTAAGAAAGGCTTCACATAGTTTCATATTATGTGAACCAAGATTTGAAGATAATTAGGAATTCTAAGATTGAAAGGAAAAGTTTTCATTTGTGACTAACTGGCAAGCAAAGTAGTAAATATAATTGATCAAAGTAACTCCAAAAAGTTACAAGCAGAGTGTTTAGAGCCTTGAAAAAAGGAAATATCTAAGATAAATGCATTTACTTTTATATATCCATAGAGGTGACTGTAATGTTTCTGTCTAAAGAAACTGAGAAATTGAATAGAAACAAGAAAGCAAAAATCATCAGCATCTATGATTAATTAAAGCCAAATAGATGTCCTGCTCATATCTCAGGAATCAAATTCATCTGCTTAACATACATCTATACTTTTGGATCAGTTCTGTTGCTCATTATCTCTGTATACGTTGCTTCTTTTCATCTTGTAGAATCACTCAGTCTATTCATTCCCTCTGTTCTCTGTGACTATATGATAATTAGATTTTTTGAAGTTTGACTGAATAATCTTATCTCTGCTAACATTCTCAGCTTGCTCTGATTTTCATTAATCTCAAGGTTCCTCTAAGCATATTGAATCAGGAAGACAAAGATCATGGAGATACCTTAGGAGTCAATTCTGGATCTATTTCCTATTAAATGGCCCTTCACCTGAGACACCTATTGAGCTTTATCTTATGCTTTTACCTCTAAAATCTCCAAAATCATACTTATAATCTTCATTTTTACGAACTTTTAGATTATAGTCTCTGACTTTTATATTACCTTTTATCCTAATAGAGCCCACTGTAGTCCCAGTCCCATACAGCTTGTATGAAATAATGCAGTATGTAGCATAATACACCACTATATACAGGCTAAAAGTTAATAGGTACAGACATTAGGCAAGTTGTTTAGGGATCTGAGGTAAAATATGGGCAAGAATCCATAGAATTACTGCAATTCAAAGTTGAAAGAGACCTTAGAAATTCTCCATTATAAACCCTACCCGAACAGGAATTTTTTCTACAACATTCCAACAATTGGCTATCCATCTTCTGCTTGAACTCCTCTAGTAATTGAAGAATTAATCACCTCAAGAAGATCATTTCATATTCATACAGCTCTAGTTAGAAAGTTTTTATTAATATCAAACCCAAATCTGCTTCTGTAACATCTACTTATTATTTCTAGTCTTACTTTCTGGGAACGAGCAAAACAATTTTTTTTTCCCTGTTCACATTGCAGAAATTTGAAGACAACTATTCAGATCTTGCCCAGATCCGTAAGTACAGGAAGCTTCAAGGGGGGCAGCCCAGGAGACTGAACCCACTCATCTACCAGTGCCTCCTCTTGGTGGACTCCTCTTGCACTTGGCTTTCAGGCGCTTCCACCTTGCTTCCATGTTGTAAACCTGGCATTGAATCTCTGTTCTCCTGAGCTTCATTTTTCAGACTATAATCTCTTTAGTCACCACCTCATTCATTCATAGAGTGACCCTCAAAAATGCCATGTCCCCAAAGCCTCCCTTTTTCTCTCCAACTGGTTGCCTTGCACTTCCCCTTCCTCCCTTTCCCTACCAACTGGAATATATTACCATAGAAATGCAATATCAAATTTTCTGCCCCTTTGTGATGTGGAGTCACTTAACTTCTTAGGAGCTTAATTTTTTCATGGTGAGGATACAGTATGAAGCAGTGGCAAAGAGCACTGAATTTGAAGTTAGAGGATTTAGGTTCTGACTTTCTAGAATAATAACCTATGCAAATCATCTCACCTTTATGAGACTCAAGTTTCTCATCTGTAAAATTGTCTCTAAAATCCTTTCTATCTCTAAACATATTATCTTGTGACTAGATGCAAGGTCTCTTTCTGCTCTAAATCCTATGATCTTTATTATTTCAGTAGGTACAGATATGTTATATGCTTAAACAAGTTTTGAGTAACAAACTCAAGATTAGAAAAAATTTAATTCATTAATATGTATTAGAGAAAATAAAACTATTATAATAACAAATTACTCTAATATAATAGCAAATTATTCAAATGCAGTAAATATAAAGACATTTTATAGCAAAATAAAGATGTAAATTATCTATCAAAATAACTCAATTAATATAATATTCATCTATATAATATTCAACATCATTATTGCACATTGTATATGTATTATATAACTACATAATTATATAACTATATGTATATATGTATACATAATATATATATTATTCTTCATGAGCAGGATTTCCATACTCCAAACCTGATATCATCTCCGGTCTGGAGCAAGGGGATGAATTATGAGTCAAGGTTATGTAAACGACTAAGGAAAGAAAGATCTCTGAAGGTGCTTACAGAGGTGTGTGGGTAAGAACTGGTCCCACAGGAAATGAGATCATAGCAATTTTGTCAGAGTATGCCTAATTTGTTATATCCAATGACTTCTCCTTATATACGTGTGAGGGATCCAGAAACCAGACAATGCACTCTTGTTCCCCTTTATTTGGAGACATTTTCTCCAGTCACAATAATTATTCTAGTTCCCCTCCCAGATTCAATCTTTCCTTTTCTCCCCTTCCAGGTCTCTAATGATCTTGGGGATCTCAATTTTATCTCCAATTCTCTTCTCATTTTTTTGCTAATCTACCTTACCTGCTTGCATTATCCAGTTACTTTGATGTTCTTCTTTTTCTCCTGAACCACAGTATTTCCTCTATTTTGACTCATCAAAGTCCTGTCTTGGTCACCCCTTCTACCTCTTGGCCATCTGGTTACTTCTTAGCCCTTCCTAATTTTATGTCCTTGTTGAGATATTTTAGAACATTAAAAGCTTGCATATTCTTTTTTCATTTTTATTTCATTTTAATATTTCATAGAATCTGAAGATTGGAAGTCATTTGTCCTTTATATAGACTCTTGGAATAATCTTCCTCATCCATAATATTTTTTATACTATTTCTTTACTCAAAACCTTCAAATGAATGTGGATTTCTAATTTGATAAAATTCAAATTCCTTAGAAGAACCAACAGTTAAAGCCTTTCAAAATATAGATGATACCAGATTATGTCAAACTATTTCTCTCCATATATTCTAAGCTTTAGTCAATTGAACTACTTTCAGTACATTATATTGCCTGCTGCTTCCTGCTTCTCATGTTTTTGCTCATGCCGACTCAATTTACAGAATGTCCCTCTTCTCCCCACTATCGACCTGTCAAATTCCTACTTGCCCCTTAAATACCAACTCAAATACCATCTCTTCTTTGAAATTCTTCCTAATCTCCCTAGTTACTAATGACCTTTACTCCCTTAAATAGCAATTTACTTGCACCTTATATATGCATTTAACACACACTATTTTTATTATATTATACATTGTATACATGTATACATACATAATGGTTATATATCATAAGACCCTTCTAGATTATAAGTTTTATGAAGATCAGGATTAGGTCTTGTCTGAATTTTATGTTTCCTTTATGCTCTAGTACCATGTCTACATACAATAGACATTTAATAAATATTTGTTCAATTTAATTACATAAAATATATCATACCTATGTGAAAGAAGTCCAATAGGGAAAATATCTAATGATAGGAAATCAATGAGAGAAATAAAAATTTTGTCATGCATTGTTGAAGTATTAGTTCACAATAATTAGCATAAATTTGTAGACAACCCAATTCAGTTTTTATGGTTTACTTAAGCAGTGGCTGACAGTTTGATAAGAAGGAGGAAATGGTGAATAGTAAAAATGGCTTAGATGTTGGAATTAGGATCAAGGAAATATCAGAAGGACAAGGGCAAGAGCCTTAAGAGAATGAAATAGCAGAAGATTGGGGAGGGAAAGAAATATATCCAGAACAGATATGATAGACAAATTGGAATAAAGAAACCAATGATTATGATGACATAGAAGACCAAGTTCAAAAATAATAAATTATAGGAGATGTGGAAGGCTTCGTGATCAAAGAAGATAACTTCAAGATTTAAGACCTTACGAGTGACATTGTGAGTTGCCCCCTCAGATGGCTGAAATAGACTGCAGAGAGAGAATCTATTTGAGAAAATTCAGAAATCATTAAGCCAAGGTAGTAGGAGTTGCTAACATAAATAACAAGTGACCAAGGATGATGATAGGGTACCAGTGGCGAGAAGTATTATAAATCGAGAAAGATTAATATACTTAATTAAACTTCAATATCAAGTAAAACAATAGATCTTCTTAGAGGTGAGTTTATGAGAAGGATTGAAGGTGCAATACTTGGAGGGCATGAACCTCGAAGTAAAAGAAACTGTTGAGTGATGGTGACAGAGCCTCAGTCTGGAAGAGGTTGGAGTAGTAAGAAGGCATTCGCTCCTGCCACCTAGTTCTCTGAGCTGGGGCATGAAAAGACTGGCAGGCACTGCAGATAAGGGACCCAACCAGCCAGTATTTACTGAGTCCTGACTGTGTGCTAGATACTAAACTTGTCCCTGAGCATATAGATTAAAAGTAAAGCAGGCCTTGTTCTCATAGAACGATAAGGAGTTGCATAATGGAATGTGGCTGGGGTAGGGTATCATCTCACCAGTTTTTGGGGGTGTTGCCCCATGAGGCCAGACGCATCTGCCTCTACTTCAGATTTCCCTTGTCACACACTACATATTGGAGAATAGACAGCTAACAGTCACTTCTGCCTCTCTTCCCACTCACTTCTCAAAGTACCTTTGGGTGCTGGGTATCCCTACTGCAATCCTTTTTCTGTCTTCTCTTTTTCTATCCTGAGCCTGATTTAGCAATAATTATACCTTCCTCTTGCCACTCTATTATCCACTTAAAGCCCTTTTGATCTTGTTTACTCTGCTGTCTCCTTTTTCCCAAGAAAGATAAAATATGATGTTTACATTTCAAAATTTTAGGCTGTAAGGAAAGAGAATTTGATTCTAGAAGTTCCTGAGGAAATAGAATCACACAATGGAAAAAAGCCCTCCTACTATAATGAATGTAGGAAAACTTTCAGCAGCAACTCACTTCATATGAGAATTACAGAATTAATAAAGGAGAATTCAATCCCAATTCTCATCTTAATGAACATGAAAGAATTCATATTAGGAAGAAACTATGAATGTATCAAATGTGGTAAAGCCTTCACTCACTGTTCTCATCTTAGTGTACATCAGAGAATCTATACTGGGGGAAAAAAAGACTTTTAAATGTAAAGAATGTGGGGAAAGGCTGCAATAAGAATTCAGAGCTTCTTTGACGTGAAAGAAGTCATGCTAGAGAGAAACCCTATCAAAATATAGAATGTGGGAATATATTTAATCAGAACTTATATCTTATCCTACATGAGAGAGTTCACACTGAAGAGAAACCCTATAAATGTAATGAATGAGGGAAGATCTTTAGCAGGAGCAGTGAATATGGGAAAGATTATTCATTTTATAGATCTTCTTCAACTCGATATCAAACAATGTAAATTGGGGAGAAAGCATATAAATGTAATGAATATGGGGCAACCTTCAGCAAGAACTCACTTCTTTTTTTTAATTTATTTTTTTTAAATTTTATTTGCATAACATATGTGTGGGTAATTCTTCAACAATAACCCTTACATAGCTTTCTATGACAAATTTTTTCCCCCAACTCCCCACCCCTCCCCTAGATGGCAGGATATCCACTACATGTTAATTATGTTAAAATATTGGCAAATCGAATATATGTAAACATATTTCCAAACTTATCATTGTTGTGCAAGAAAAATCTTATCTACACAAAAGATATATCAGATAAAGGAAACACAATGTAAGCAAACATAAATCAAGGAGTATGAGAATGCTATGTTGTGGTCCACATTTCTCATCCCTCTCTCTGGGTGTATATGGCTTTCTTCAGTGAACAATTGGAGGTGGTTTGAAACATTTCATTGTTGAAGAGAGCCATGTCCATCAGAATTGATCATCATATAGTACTGTTGTTGCCGTGTATAATGATCTCCTGGTTTTGCTCATTTCACTCAGCATCAGTTCATGTAAGTCTCTCCAAGCCTCTCTGAAATCATCTTGCTGGTCATTTCTTACAGAACAATAATATTCCATAATATTCATATACCATAATTTATTCAGCCATTCTCCAGTTGAAGGGCATCTATTCAATTTCCAGTTTCTAGCCACTACAAAAAGGGCTGCCACAAACATTCTTGCACATGTGGGGCCCTTTCCTTCCTTTATGATTTCTTTGGGGTATAAGCCCAATAGAAATGCTGCTGGGTCAAAGGGTATGCACAGTTTGATAACTTTTTGAGCATAGCTCCAAATTAAGAACTCACTTCTTAATGAACATTTCAGGACACATATTGATGAGAAAGCTTTCCAATGTGATAAATGTGGGAAGGTCTTCAGTTACATGAAAGGTTTTACTCAACATCTGATAATTCATACTGGAGAAAAATCCTACAAATGTAATAAATGTAGCAAAGCTTTCAATAGCTATTCAAACCTTATTCAGTATCAAAGAGTCCATACTGGAGAGAAATCATTTCAATTTTAATGAATGTGGGAAAGCTTCAGTAGATCAGGTCTTCATGAGCACCACAAAATTCATACTGCTGAGAAGCCATATGCATGTAATAAATGTGGGAAAGTCTTTAATTGAAGTGCCAGTCTTATTCATCATCAAAGAATGCAAACCATAGAGAAACTATGTGAATGTGAATTATGTGGGAAGGCCTTTAATCGTTACTTCTCATTCAGCACCAGAAAAATCACACCCTAGTCCATTTCTGAATGCAGTCAGTATTGGAGGAAAAAATCTCATATTGCATTGTGAGTATTATGACAGAGGCTTCAGTCTTTGGATGATTGGAGGCAAGTGACAGCATCATATCCCTAGAATCAGAACATTTCAAAAGGATGAGAGAAAGTGAAGAAATGAGCATAACTAATACAATGGTTCTTAAGATTTTTGGTCTCAGGACTCCTTTATACTCTTTAAAAAAAACTATTGTAGACGCCAAAGATCTTTTGTGTATGTGTGTTTTATTTATTAATATTTACCATATTATACATTAAAATTAGTGAAATGTTTACAATATTTACTAATTTAGCTTCTTAGTATTTTGAAAATAATTTTGACTTTGTTGACTTCTTGAAAGATTCTCTGGGACCCTTAGGTCCTCGGACCATAATATACTTTGAGAACTGGATCTCTAAGGTTCCTGAGGCTATTAATTAATAAATCTGGGTTCTTGGAGAGATGATAATACTCTCTCTTTTTTTAATGAAAGCTTTTTATTTGTAAAACATATGCATGGGTAATTTTTCAACACGGACCCTTACAAAACTTTCTGTTCCAAATTTTTCCCTCCTTCCCCCTACCCTTTCCCCTAGATGGCAAGTAGTCCAATACATGTTAAGTATGTTATAATATATGACAAATGGGGGCAGCTAGGTGGAGCTAGTGGATAGAGCACCAGCCCTGAAGTCAGGAGGACCTGAGTTCAAATTTGGTTTCAGACATTTAACCAGTCCTAGCTGTTTGACCCTGGGCAAGTCATTTAACCTCAATTGCCTCAGCAAAAAAGTAAAATATATGACAAATGATGATAATACTCTCAACAGAAATAGAGATATTAGGAAGAGGAAATATGAGTTCTGTTTTGGAAATGTTAAGTTTAAGACACCTGCAGGGCATTCAGTTAGAAATGTCCAATAGACAGGATTGGCATTCAGAAGAGAGATTAGGACTAGAAATACAGATCTGACAGTCATCTGCATAAAATGATGACTGAGCTCATGATTTAAAAAATCATCGAAGGAGATGGTATACAGAGAAAAGAGGCAAAGGACAGAATTTGAGGACATCCATATTTACAGTGTAGGTAGAACAAAGAAAAAATTAAACAAAGATTAAAAAGGAATAGCCTGATTTACAAGGAGAATCAAAGGTATCTTAATCCTGCTTTACCAATGTTTCCCTTCACTGACATAGAGTTTCACAGTTAAAAATATTAAAGCCTAGTGGTCTGTGGCAAAATTTATCAAAAGATGCTTCAACATTGTACACAGTAATAGCAATATTGTAATGATAATCAACCATGACTTAGCTACTCTGATCAGTACAATAGTCAAGACAATTTCAATGGATTTATAATAAAAATGCTAATTATCTCCAGACAGAACTGATGAACTCTAAATGCAGATTGAAGCATATTGTATTTTACTTTATTTTTCTTGCCTTTTTATTTGGGGGAAGGGGAGGCAACATGTCTAATAAAGAAAGGTTTATGTGACTTCACATACATAACATGCTTACCTTTTCAGTGGGTGGGTGGGGGCTGGAAGGAGGGGGAGAATGTAGAACAAAAAAAAATATTAAAAAAGAAAATGGGGGCGGGAAGAGATACTTCAACTCAGGCACAAAGAATGACATTCATATAGTTCTTTAAGAATTCCAGAAAGCTAGTTGGAAAGTTTTGTCCTCATTTTGTAGACAGGGAAACCAAGGCTTGAGGAGTCTACAAGGAAAGATGGCTCAGTGACCCATCGGGGTTGGTCCCGGAGTTAGGCCAGACCTGAAATCCAATATGCCTCGGAAAGTCACTCTTTCAGCCTCAGTTTATGATGATTAACAGCTAGTTACGAATAAGGAAGGAAACAGGCATTTATTAAGCACCTACTATGTCCTGGGCCCTGTCCTAACAGCTTTACAAATACCTCTTTTGAAATGTACTACTATCATGCCTTTTTTACAGATGAAGAAACCGAGGTGGCGAGGTGACTTCCCAGGGATACACTCAGTAAGGGTCTAATGGTAAAACTGGGTCCAGACCCGCGCTCTGCCCGCTACACCATCTTGATGCCTGGGGAGTGGGTTTGGATCGTGGGGTCTTGATTCTAAGCCTAGAGTTCTATTATCCCGAGGAACAGTCGCGCTTACTCGGGTCATTTCGAGGGAAGAAGTGTTTCTCCGGGTACACTCGAGGCCGAGACCGAGGTAGCACTGTTAGCCACTATTCGGGGTGGCTGGATTATCACAAAAAAAGGAAACCCTCGTGGAACGGGCTGTCACTTCGCGCAGTCCCGTCACTTCGCGCAGTCCCGCCACCTCACAGCTTGACTGCAGAGCCCGGGGAACCCCTCGAGTTTTCCCACCTGGGTGACTATCGAGACGCCCTCCGGGCCGCACGCTTCCTAAAACGTCCCCGGAAATGTGGGGGACCGCCGCGGGCCCTTCCGCTCCGGGGGCCAGGTTCGGCGTCCGGCAGATGAGCCGAATCTGCCCCCCTGGGGTCCGCAAAGACGTGATCTGACGGGGGGACGCCGCGGACTTCTTTCCCTGAAGTAGAGCGCGCCTGTGCCGCCGTCCTTGGCCGAAGCCTCTGCCTCCGCGCCCGCACCAACGCTGTCTCGGCCTCCGCTCGGCCCTGCCTGCTGAGCTCTTTCGCGAGTCCGTCTACACCCTTCTCCTGGCCCGGGCAGGCTGGTGGCATTTCGCCCCTTGTACGTCTTGCTCTTTTAAAGGCCGCGGTTTCCTGCCTCGGAGTGAAGGTTTCCGTTATTCCGGACTCCCTGAGCTCCCTCACAGTGGTGCCAGAAACGATGGCCCGTCTTTTAGAGGGAAATACTCCCCCAGTCGAGCCAGCTCTTCCCTTGCTCCGAGTTCATCATGTTTTCCCCCCCATCTCCCGTCCCCCTTTTTTTACTTTAAATTAGGATTTATCTCCCGGGGAAAAGACTAGTTTACAGTTCAGAAATGGCTTCTCTCCTCCCTCCAATTCGGGAAAATCTGGGAGCCTTGATTAGCAGTCTGCCTTCCAAAGTTTGGTCTTTGATAATCTTCCTCCTCCAGTCGGCCCCCCCGAGGGCGGGGCTCGTGGCTCTAACTTTTTATCTGCTCAAAAAGAGTCACTTCTTTGTTCAGAATGATCTATGGATTTGTTTGTTTTTGTGAATGGGGATTGTTCTGAAAAAAAAAAATGTGTAAGGAAAATTGTTTTTATTTTGCAAATGCTTGCTTGCACGAAAGCAAGTGGGTTTATCAGTCATGATTCAGTACCACAGATGTTTCTAGGTTTTAAAAGCTTTATACAGAGCCCTTGCTATATGTCTTCTGTGCCTTTGTCTTAGATCCGCCCCCTGCACTTGTAGAATTTATATACCTTTTTTAAGAAGATGAGAGCATTGATAGGATTATTTGGTAAGAGACAGGTACAGTTGGTCATCAGGACAGCAGAAGCAACAATAAGCAGAATGACAAAATACTTTTTGAGGAGTGAAAGGAATATTTCAAAGGTCACTGATGTTATTGGATGGTTAAAAGAAGCGCAAAATAAGGAATCATTACTGCCTATAAAATGCAAAGATCTTATTTTCCAAGCCAGTACTTCAGACAAAATATTACTTTAAATGATACTATTGTGTGTGAAGCAGTGCTTTGAGCCCTGCTGGGATTAAATAAGACAATGGTACCTGTTCTCTTAAGGGAGGTAGCATAGAGTCTCCAAAACCTTTAGACTTGGACTTGAAAGACCTAGTTCTTTGGATGTGGGTTTTCAATTCAGTAAATGAGAATAATAACACATTGTCACCTTCATAGAACTCTTTATTAGATTGAAACAAGTGACAGATAATTTGAACTGTTATTGAAAGGCAATTGATGTGGTGGCTAGAGATCTGGCCTCAAAGTCAGTGAAGACATGGATTCAAGTCCTGCTTTTGATAATTAACTGTGTAATCCTGGGCAAATCACCTTTTAGTGCTTTGGGAAGCTCTCCATATAGAGAAGGTCCCAACCTGCATTGTACAGATTTTCTTCAGCAGAGATTTCCTTAATGAATGAAATCATGAGTTCATCCCTACACTGATCTTGAAAAATTAATGTTATTATAGTTCTATTGTAGGAACGAATTGAAGAATTGTCATGCAAAATAGAATATAAATGTTAAATACAGTGTTGAATGAGGTCCAGGAAAAAGAATGATCATGTTCGATTTAGGAAATCATTAAGGGTTTCATTCAGGAGCTAGCATTTGAGCTGGATTTTGGAGTACGTTAGATTTCAACAAGAAAGTGGGGGAGGAAACCAAAATCTTACAAGCACCTTTCACCTCTGTTGCTTTTTGATAGTAATAAGAATCGATGTTTATATATGACTTTTAAGGTTTTTGAAGTATATACCCTGAGCATCACAACAACTTTGTGAAGTAGATATTATGGATATTATCCCCATTTTATAGATGAAGAACTAATGTTTGTATAAATTGACTTGCCCATGATTAGTTAGGCAGTATCAACCAGTCTTCTACTTCTAAATCCAATACTCATACTACCATACTACCCCATCTACACACCTCTTCCTCCCATCCTATTGGACTTTTCTTGTCCTTTATTGCTGAGAGATAATTCAGCATTTGAGTTTTTGCTAAATGATCATTTCTGCTCCATTCTTGATTTACTTCGGTTTTCTTCATCCTCAGGCTCCCACCTGTTAATGAGAATAGGAAGTCCTAAGGACTCAAGGGTTGGAGACTGCTCAGAGGTCCATACCTACTCTCTTTACCATCAGCTTCTCTACGCCTAGGAGTTCTCTTGGGCTTCAGCCTCAGGAGTCTGCTCTTCCATAATCACCAATATGGTACTTGGACCCTCTGGTCTTAGAGAACATCTCATCCAATACCTTTGTCTCTGAGATGAGGAAAGGTGAAAGGAATTGCCGACAGATGTGCAGGGATTTAGGACAAAGCCAGGAGACACCAGGTCTTTTGATTTCCTGTTTGGATATTCAGCTTAATTTTGCAATTGCTGTTTTTGGTTTATCTATATTTAGCCTGTTTCAATTCCTTTTCAATATATTTGTTTCATAGATTGTAAAATTGCCTAGTTGGAGGTTTTATTCCTATCCAATTACTTTCATCTACACTTATAAATTACCTTCCTCCTGCAACAATGGAGATAGTAAATTAGTGAATCTTTACTCTCATTGGATAAAAGTGAACCAAAGTCAGAGGTTACAAAAAGTTTATAGGAGTTTAATAAACTTCATTCATTCATGGTCATATTTTGGCTGGCTTTGTTATGGCAGGATTTCATAAACTAGTTCTATTGTTTGGTTTCTAGGTTTGGTGTTGTCGTTTTTGTTTTGCTTTTTTTTTCTTTTTGGTTTTTATTCATTCATCTAAACTTGTGTATTTGTCTCTTACTCTGCTCTTAGCAAGACATTCCACTATCTTTGTTATCTACAAAGCATTTATTCACAATTTTCTTTTAATTTATTTGTGTATATATTAGAGTCTTGGCTGTAATTCTTTGCTACATATGCAAATTAGTGCTTTTGGAGGCTTTATTATGAGTTTGTTAATGTATCCATTATCTTTTCCAAATCCTCCTTGTTTATTTATTGTGCTACAGACATGACTTGTGAATGAGATGGGAAACTGAGGACTTCTCAGAGTAATGATTGTGAGAGATTGGCAAGGTTTTTCATGGGAGATCCTGTTGCAAGAAGAGAGGTAAATAGTGGCTTTTTTAGAATATCAAAGGCAGGCCACGAAGACCAAAATCAATCTGCTAGTTGCTGATTTGGAAAAGGGTCTGGTTGATATCAGTGGACCTTGAGTGGGTGGGAAGTGCTTTGTTCTGAGATTGACAGGCCTGGGGGTGGGTTTGCCTTTTCTTTCCCTATAAGTGTGGGCTCAGGTGAGAAGGGGGTGTGCATTCCTTCCTCTCCTTGCTGGGGGCCGGAGAAGAATCCCAGTGACAGATGAAGATCTAAACTAGGGGTGATAGCTATGTGAGACTTAAGCAACTGGCTAGATAGAAGAATTAGGGACAGTGAAGAGTCAAGGTTGGGACTGAGAATCCCTTAGTAGAAATTTAGGAAAGTTTCAGATGCCTGTGAGATATCCATTTGGAAATGGCTAATAGGCAGCTGGTAGTACAGAACTGGAGCTCAAAAGAGGAACTAGGATGATAGTTAGACTGTCTATCTGCAAGTCACCTGTAGAGATTATAGGATCATAGATCAAGATAGAAGGGCCCTGAGAGGATGTTTAATTCATTATTTTGCAAATCAAACAAGATAACATTTGTGAAGCTCTTTGCAAACCTCATGGTACTATTTAATGCTTGCTATGATTATAATTATTTACATATGAAGAAACTAAGGCCCAAGGAAGTTAAGTGATTTGCTCAAGTAAATTAAATCCAGGTCTTTTGACTCAAAGTCAGAGTTATTTCCCCCATGCCATACTGAAATGATAATTTGTTCATGAGTTCTTGACAAAGTTTATAAAAGAGTTGGGTTTCTTTTTTCCTGATTTCTGAGACAATAAGTAACATCATTTCATGGGACATTTGATGCACAAAGACTACCATGAAAAGAGTTGTAGTTTATGCATTAATTTCTATTGTAGATTATGGAGAGGCAGAGAAAGTCTACCAAGAACTCAGTGAGACCTTTCAAATTAGAGGAAGTTGTACTTTAGTACTTGGTGACTTAACTATACAGGTGGCAAAAATGGCCTCCAACATATATACACACACATATATGCATGCATGTATATATATATGTTGGAAAATATGGCATAGTTAAGAAAAGCTGCTAAACTTGCATATAGAAATCAAGAACATAGAGAGTAACTTTGATTCTAAGAAGTGCAAGCTGATCAGAAATGAGAGGATTGATTAGAAGCTCTTCTTAAATGCAGCATTTGGGAGGAGCTTTACTCTCCTTCCTTCACTTTCTTAATTTTGTCCTTGGTAAACCAGTTCAACTATATACTATCCTTCACAAATGAATTCATTCCCCCTTTATTCTGTCATACCTCGACAAGCCCTAGTCTTGGATTACTTCCACCATCTATTACTTTCTCTGCTATTCACATTAACCTAAAGAAAATCATGTAGCTACACTGATGGGTTGATTATAAATTTGTGTTACATAATCTCAGTTGGACCCTCAGTAAGTGCAATAAGGCAATCCTTTAATACTTTTCTAATTGATTCACTGTTATTTACCACAGGACTATCTTTTCATCCATCTTTAAGCCTCTCATGTCACTCACTGCCTCAAATATCTTCAATTCTAGTCCATCCCCTAATCAGTTGCCAAAATATTCTTCCCAAAACATAAGTTTTGCCAAATCAGCCCCTTCCTAATTCAGAAAAAATAAACAGTTGCAATGTTTGGGTGGCAGATAGATAGAGGGCATAGCTTATTGCTAGGAAATAGAAGGACTGAGAAAGGAAAAGAACCAACAAGAAAATAAGTCTTCTTTTCAGAGAAAACCCACCACAGAGCATAATGGAAGATAGAGGTAGATCCGGATTGGACATTTATTCAGTAGTGTTGCACAGCATAGGAGTAGGAAAGAAAGCAAGTGGGAAAGGAGAAAAGGACTTGTCTTCCAAAGCCTGGGAATTATAACCAGCAAGAAGAGGAGAATCTGAGCAAGTAATATAGTAACCATTGAGGATTGAGACGAGGCAGAGTATCAATGATTAGAAAAAGGGCCATTGAGAGAGGTAGGATATTGGGCTGTTTGGGGTCCGGACTTGTCAGAGGCTGATGTCTCCTATAGCCTCAAGAGACCAGATGTCAGCAGACAGGAGCAGGTCCTGGAGTGAGCTTGGGGGAGCTCACTCAAGAGTCAGAAGGTGGAAGTGGGAATTTGGCTCTAAATGAGATATTCTCAAGATATCTGAAAAGGGGAAGATAATAAATGCATATAGAAAAAAGTCAGACATCGCAATGATAAAATGTCTGGTTTGCACAAAATCTTTATGAGAACAATCTGCACATGTGTTGAAATCATCTTTGATCAAGGTATGAGAAGAGAGCAGGCTACTTTTGCAAATGACACTAAGAGAATCAGTTAAGGAGCAAGACCACTGCTAGGAGTAGATGGATTGATGAAAGAAAATAACAGAAAAGATAGGACTATTCAGCTCACATTTTGCATGTGTTTTCTTCTGAGCAAAACAACTTTTTTAGTGGAAAGAGCAGCACAAAAAAGGGTAAGATGGAGTTAAAATCCAAGATGTAAGATGGAAATAAGGAAGCACATAGCGATCTAGTCAGTCAGTAGGTCCAGACAAACTTCATCACAGATTCATGTGATTTATGGTTCATGTGGTGGAGAATGGGAGTGGTTCCAAATCAGGCCTGGAAAAAGACATGTTTCCTTTTTTTCCAGTCACATAGTTATCACCCTACTTTAGGCTCTCATCAGTTTTTGCCAGAACTACTTCGACAGGCATCTAATTGATCTCCCTGATTTCTGATTTTCCCTTCTCTAGGTCAAATTGATATTCCTAAAACACAGGGCTAAACATGTAATTCCCCAGCTCAAGAATCTTGAGTGGCTTTCTAGTGTCTCTAGAACAAATAAGAAACATTTTTGTTCAATATTTACAAAGTAATATGAAGATGGCACCCACAACTATTCCCAAAACCTTCTACAATGTGATTTCAACCTGTATTCCAACTCGCATTTCCCATTACTCATCTTTATAAACCACAGTCCAGATTAATTGGATTGCTATGCTTGTTACTACATAGGCAACTAGGAGATGAAGTGGATAAAGTACTGAACCAAGAGTACTGAACTGCTGAGTTTAAATCTGGCCTCAGAAATTGAGTAGCTATTTGACCCTCTGTTTGCCTCCATTTCCTCAACTTTTAAAAGGGGTTGTTATGTTGGTCAAATAAAATAATATTTGTACATTGCTTCACAACATGCCTGGCACATAGTAGGTGCTTAATAAATGTGTGTTTTCTTCCTTCTATACAGGACATTCCTTCTCACCTTCATGTTTTTGTTCCTTCTCATTTCTACCTCTTGGAATCATTAGGTCTATCCTATGCTCACTATAAAAGGTCAACTCCTACCTAAAGTCTTTTCTTATTTTTCCAGTTGTTAGTGCTCCTCCACCCCCCAATTTTTTTTTAAAATTTCACTTGTATTTCCTTCTCTGCATATGTTTTATATTACTCCAATAAAATATGAATTACTTGAGAGCAAGGATTGTTTTAATTTTTGACTTTATATTCTCATTACTTGGCACAGTGCCTAGCACACGTTTAATGAATAAATGGTTGTTGAATTGAATTGAATTAGTCCCTATTTAGTAAAAGGAAAAAGTGTGGTGGTTAAAATTAAAGAGATGATAAACAAAAATCTAGATAAGGAAGTAGTCATCAGTCCTAAGCATTATTAAGTGCCACCATGTGCTGCTGGCATTGTGCTTAGCTAGAGTTGAAAATACAAAAGGAATCCTGGCCTTTCTTTCAAGCTACAGGAAGATAAATCAGTTTTCTATAAATCATTCTGACACAACAGAGAACTTTTTCTTGAAAGGCTATGAAGATCTACTGGTGATACCTGTGATTTGAGATTTTATCTGAATCCAGATCTTGTCTGATAAGACAGAAAGTAACTTTATATTGACTTGAAAACCTGAGAAAGACGTGGACATGGCAGCTGCTAACAATCTCCTTTTATCATTCTTCATATTCAAAATGGATTATGGAGCCAGTATAGCTTCATAAAGAAAAATCATGTTACATTACTTTCGTTTGCTTTTGTAACAGGGTTACTAAACTCAGTGGAATGTTATAGATAAGTTTATATAAATTTTGGTTTATATAAATAAGTCATTTGACAAAAACTCTCATAGCAACTTAATGGGCAAAGTGAAGAGACAGATATAGGTAAGGTGATGTTATATGTCAGGCAGTTTTTAAAAGTAGTTGAATGAATAAATCCAAATCTTGTAAATAATTAATCACTGTCAGTGTGGATGGAAATCTTTATTACACGGATCTGTGCTATTTAACAGTTTTATCAATTATTTGGATAAAGGCACAGATGGGAAGCTTATAAAATTTGCAAATGATGTAGTAGCTATCATGTTAGGTGACAAAAGATTTGAAAAGATCTTCATAAGCTAAAATTTTAGGTCAAACCTAAACATAAAAAGCTTAGGTATTTACAATGCTTCATATGGGACTGTGGACCATTACAAGCTTACAATTCTGATGACTATTATTCAGTCATTTTAGATTTGTCTAACTTTATGATTCTATTTGGGGGTTTTCTTGGGAAAGAAACTGGAGTGATTTCCTTCTCCAGCTTATTATACAGATGAGGAAACTGGGACAAAAGAGGGGAAGGAGTGTAGTGACTTACCCAGACTCACAGAGCTAGCAAGTATGTGGGGCCTAATTTGATTTCATATCTTCCAGAGAACAGAATTGGCGCTCTTTCTACTGTCTCACCTAGCTGCCCACAGTTGGTTATAGCGTAATGATCTAAAATACAGAGGAAGTATGGTTTAAATCTATTTTCTTATGCTAATAATAGAATTGACACTTAGATTTGAGAAATAGGGCTACATTGCTATGCCTATCTCTGAATATTTTATTCAGTAAAACTTTCCCAACTATTTTATAAAATAGGTATGACCCCCTGGACAAATATCTTTAGATTGAATGCCATTAATTTGACACTTAAAAACCTAAATGTATATATTTTGATTTTTATATATTTCATTTTAAAAAATACAGACTAAATGGTCATCTTTCTTTCTGGAAAGATGTGTAACTTCTTTTGTAGTATGCAACTTAAAGCAATGACAAAAAGTATGTAAAAAAAAGCTTAGGAGGGATAAATATAAAATTTACCTGTTGTTTCACATACAAGATTGCAAAGAACATTATTAGATAATATTTTGCCTGAAAAAGGCTTAAGGATTTAATTTTACTGTGAATTCAATATGATTTAATAGTGTTGTGACAGCCAAAAAAGCCAATGTGATCTTGGGAAGCAGAATGAGAAAGTTGATCATCCCACTGTATTCTTCCTTGGTCAAACCAAACCACAGCTGAAATATTGTGCTCAGATTTGGGTGTCACATTTTAGGAAGAACATTGAGAAGTTAGCATTCAAAGGACCAAAATTAGCCCAAGGATCACTTAAAGGAACCAAGGACATCTAACCTGGAGAATACTGAGGGAGAACATGATAGCTGCCTTCAAGTACTTGAAAGGCTGCAATGTAAAAAAGAAATTAATTTTTTTCCCACTGGATTGTAGAAGGCAGAACTAGAGATGATGGAAGAAGATGCAGAGAAGCAGAATTGTGGTTGGTATAAGAAAAAAATTTCCTAATAACTAGAACTATTTGAAAGCTGCCTCAGCAAGTAGTAGGCGATCTTCAGTGGATGGAATACCCTCCCTTCTTACTTCTCTTTCAGAGGTCAATTCAAGCTCCATTTTTCACATGAGATCTTTCCTGATCCATCCTTCCCCAGTTACTAGCTCCTGCCAAAAATAAATAATTACCCTGTTTTTAATGTTACATATACTTATTTACATATATATACATGTAAATATATATATATATATATGTACTTTTCCTCCCTGATAAAATGAAACATCCTTGAAGGCAGGAATTATTTCATTTTGTCTTTGTGTATATACCTAGCATCTACCATAGTGCCTTGGCACAGAGAATATCCTTAATAAATACTAGTTGCTTAGTTTATTCCTAGTATGCATTGAGAAGATAAAGCTTTACTAAGCCTCTTTACAGTTTTTCTCTTAGCCATTTATTGATAGAACATCTGTGAAATCAAGTTGGAAAATTAAATGTTTATTGATTTTAGCTAAAGAATACAGTAACCATCAACCTTCATTAATCCATTCCTCTAAAAGGGATTAATAAATACTAGTATATACAACTCCTTTTATCTTAAAATTTATCAAGAAACTCTTAAAACTTTCAGAATTACTCTTTAAAAGCAAAAGCTCATAAACAGAAGATCTTTCTTCTAAAGATTTATTTCCCTTGAAAACAAAGGCATTCATGGGTAGTGCCATTGTTGAGATGTTGGATTGTTTTGGGGTTGGTTTTTTTTTTTTGTATCTTTTTGTATTTTTACCCTAAATAAATAAGTAAAGCCTGGAGCACTGTATGGGAAACTTCCATCTTTAACTAACAATACTTTTCTTGAATCAGCTTTTAAATTGTTCAATTCTTCTATGTAAAATAATTTGACATTAGAGTAGAAAGACTCAATACCGAAAAATTTCACTTCCCTTATTCTGTGTATTATGTTGACTTTCTTTAATGCAGGAAAAATTGTTTATTTACTATATACACATGCAGCATTGTAACCTATTTATTCCAATGCAGTTATATTTTATTAAGTAATAGTTAGAATTTCTCATTGTATGTACTTGAAATTTTGCAAATGGAAGTTTGCTATTACATCTATGTATCTTTGGGAGTTAGAAGAATAGATTTTATTTATTTGATGGTGTAAAGAGGAACAGTTTTTTTTTTTAATATATGTTGGATGCTGCAACTATATAAACTTTTGAGGTTTGTTTTTGGTTTTTAGCAATAAAGCAGCATGAGCTGAGAATGCACTGAAAAGAAAATACTAGTTGCCTAATTAAAAGAATTTTATCTTAAGAATTTTTATTCTTAAATATACTGGTTGATATCTTAGTTTGTCTCCTAGTAGCAGATCACTGATATCACAGGAATATACATGGATCCCAAGCAGTTGTTTTACCCAAGATGAGCTAACATCCTGTCTCTACATCTCTTAGCAAACTACCCACTATCCTTACTCAAGATCATCAGAGACTAAATTGCTTATACTGAGATTGTAGAATTTTAAAAAAATCTTCATAATTTATGTGTTTATACCACATATGACATTTTTCATTTTCAATTTTTCCCAGTGGTTGATTAATATATTTTAGCCACATATTGTCTTTAGTAGCTTAGTAATACTTGTATATATCATATAGACATACACACAAATTTACAATCACACACACATATAAACATACCTCTTGTGCATAGGAAATAAATAAGTATTCCCCATATTGTTTGAACTTCTATTTTGAGCTCATCCCTGAGCTATCAGCAATGTGTTATTTCAGGAGCCCATGACCTTTGAAGATGTGGCTATATTTTTCACCCAGGAGGAGTAGGGGCAGTTGGATCCTACCCAGAGGGAGCTTTACAGTGATGTGATGCTGGAGAACTATGGGAACCTGTTTTCACTGGGCAAGATCTCATTTGAATAGTTATTACACCAAAAAAACCTTTCTTCTGAGAACTAATTCAAGAAACCTTTTCTGAAGCCAAAGAGATCTTTCTCTCTGACCCCTTCCTATTATATTATTTGTGTTGTTAGTTTTTTCTCTCCATTCTCCAGCTGTAGGGGCTGGATTTAACCTCTGATACTGCAATGATTTCTAGCAGAAATGATCATATTCCATTTCCTTCTCTATATTCAGGATTACCAGTCTCTAAACCTGATGTCATCTCCCAGCTGGGAGGAGGGTCATGGGTGCTGAATGATACTAGAATTGAGGAAAAAGAGATCTTTAGAGATGTTTCCAGAGGTGAGTGAATAAGAACCTGTCCCACCTGTCTGACTGAAGTCAGAGAAAGAAAAGGAGCATAGTAATTCTATGATGTGAAGTTTGAAATATCAAAGGAAAATTTTCTCTTAGGGCACTTCATTTTTTCCTCGATCACTATAGAGTGTCTTTCCTTGTCCCTTCTGTTTATTGCCTTTTCTCAACCATAATATTTTTCTAATTCTCCTTCCAAGTTTGGCCATCCTATCTACCTTCTTAGATTTTTCTCTTTTTGAGAGAAAGTGTTAAAAGTGGGGAAACTGGTGTGTAAGGTCTTCAGCTACTCTCTTCATCTACAAATGAAAGGCATTTTAGGGTCTAGAAGACTTCAGCCTTAGTCTATATTAAGAGTAGTACTAATTTCTTCTGAGATATTCTGTTGCTTGTAAGAAAGTTCTTCTTGATAAAAAGGATGAGCCTTTTGCAAGTTCTTTTGCCAGAGTGGATACTATCTCTAATACCCCTTTGCTCCTAAACCATTAAGTTTTGATTATCTTTGATGAAAATCTTTCATCTCCACTTCTGTATTGTATTCATACAGTCATCCAAAAACATTTATTAAGCATCTGTTGTGCTAGACTCTGGAAGAGATGCAAAGTTTAGCTTAAAAATCATCCCTTTGTAAAACCATCTCCAGTCATATGAAAAGTTGCTCCAAATCACTATTGATCAGAGAAATGCAAATTAAGACAACTCTGAGGTACCACTACACACCTGTCAGATTGGCTAAGATGACAGGAAAAGATAACGATGAATGTTGGAGGGGATGTGGGAAAACTGGGACACTAATACATTGTTGGTGGAACTGTGAACGGATCCAACCATTCTGGAGAGCAATTTGGAGCTATGCTCAAAAAGTTGTCAAACTGTGCATACCCTTTGACCCAGCAGTGTTTCTACTGGGCCTATATCTCAAAGAGATCTTAGAGGAGGGAAAGGGACCCACATGTGCAAGAATGTTTGTGGCAGCCCTTTTTGTAGTGGCTAGAAACTGGAAACTGAAGGGATGCCCATCAATTGGAGAGTGGCTGAATAAATTATGGTATATGAATGTTATGGAATATTATTGCTCTGTAAGAAACGACCAGCAGGACGATTTCAGAGAGGCCTGGAGGGACTTGCATGAACTGATGCTGAGTGAAACGAGCAGAACCAGGAGATCATCATACACAGCAACAACAGTATTACATGATGATCAATTCTGATGGACATGGCTCTCTGCAACAAAGAATTGTCTCAAACCAGTTCCAATTGTTCACTGAAGAAAACCATATACACCCAGAGAGAGGGAAATGAAATATGGACCAAAACATAACATTTTCATGATCTCTATTGACATTTGCTTGCATTGTGTTGCCTTTCTCTGATTCTTTTTTTTTTTTTTTCTTGTAGATAGGATTTTTCTTGCATAACTTCTCAAGCATTTCAACATTATTAACATGTAGTGGACTTCCTGCCATCTAGGGGAGGGGAGGGGATTGGGGGTAAAATTTGTAATGGAAAGCTTTGTAAAGATCAATGTTGGGGAACTACCCATATATATGTTATACAAATAAAAAGCTTTAATAAAAAAAAATCATCCCTTTGGGGAATTTATAGCATAGTGAAAGATATACACACACTTAGATAACTATACTATAATACATAATATTGTATTAGAAATGCATTATAGGACAGCAAATTCATCGCTGTTCAATCTTCCTTTGTTATCATTCTTTTCTGGTGTCTTTCTAATCTTCTCTACATTTGCTTCTTCCTTTCCTGGCTTTAAAAAAAAAAAAAAATTCCTTGTTCTTGTTGGTGACAATCACATGCAAATAGCTATCGATTCATTGTTGTTTTGTTAATTAATTTATTTAACTGTATATTATAGATTTTCTACTTTGTTTCTACTTAAGTAGATTAATTGCACAGAACTGTTATAGAGAAGTCATATATCTATTAAAAGGAAGGAAGGGAAGGAGGATAGAGGGAGGGAGGAAGGAAAGAAAAGAAGAAGGGAAAAAAGGAGGCAGGGAGGGAGAAAGAGAGGAAAGGAAGGAAGGAAAGAAGGAAGGAAGGAAGGAAGGGAAACGGAGAGAGTGAGAAGGAGGGAGAAAGAAGGAAGAAAGGAAAAAAAAACGTAATAAGTTCTTAATGTGGGCAAAATATTGTGCTATGTGCTTATAAATAAAAAAACAAGATAGTTTCTGATCTCAAGGAGCTCATGTTTTAATAGGAAAAATTAACAAATATAGGAAGGTTCAACTGTAGGGCATTGATCACATACCTTTTTTCTATATTTTAAAAATCATTCAAGCTTCCTTTCCCCCACAATTTCAGTACTATAAACACTACACATATCTTTTTCTGTTAGATAGATTTTTGATCATGTGAGGAGTGTCTTTTGAAGTTTGAATACAACTATATCAGGTTATCAGTTAAAGATTCAGCAAGTTTTAACTACTATTCTTTATGTGAAAGATACTATGCTAAATGCTATGAATGCAAAGACAAAAGGGAAAGTCCTTGCCCTCAGGAAGCTTACAGTTAGCAAAGGAAATAATTCTTACACAAAAGCATCAGGTTTCTTAGGTTGGTTTAGAAAACTTCGTAACAATCATAACTGTCCAAAAGGAGAATAAACTGTCCTAGAAGAGAGCAGGCTACCTATTATTGAAGGTTTTCAATCAGTATATGAACTTCATCATAGTTGTAAAGATGATTCCTCTTCAGGACTAGATAACTTTTCTGAAATTCCTTCTAATTCTGTGAATCTACCTACATGATTCTCAAGACATCTATTTTATCTTCCTCACTCTCTTTCATGGGATCATAGACTTAGAGTTGAAAGAAACCGAAAAGGGCATTGAATCTATGTCCCCTTTTATTTTACATTGAGGAATCTGAGGCACAGGGAGATTAAATGTATCCCCTATGGTAATATCACTAAGTAAGATTTGAATTATCTCCAATTAAATTTAACAATCTGGCAAATCATCTTTTTTCAGAGAGGAAAAAGGCTAAGTTTCTCAACTTAAACCACTTGTTGTTAACATAGTGCTCAAAAAGTTCTTGCTTTTTGTAAATAGATTGTTTCAGGTCAGTGGGCAGTGGGAAACTTACTCATATGAGCCCCAAAACCTTAGCCTACAGTCTACTTTCATAAAAACTACCTCTGTCCCAGACTCAATTCAATATTTCTCTACCCCAGCCAATATCAGGAATCTAACAGATTCTATCCTGAGACATAGTAACAAACAGCAATATTTTGTATCAGTGGATACCTGTCCTTGGTAATTCATTTGTGAGCTGTAATGAATCAACATCAGAAACATTAGATTCCTAAGCCCTGGTGGCATATTGGCAGAGAGGTAATCTAGGAAGAGAATAGGTATTGTTACCAGTGAGCCCATTGAAGGTGACAGCTGAGGAAAAAAAAAGACTCAGATACATGGAGATGAGGGTGGGATAGCTTTTGTAAACCCAGAGATTGTTTGTCTTAGTGACCTGAAGGTTAGAAACTCTGTATCTAGGTTATCAGGGTTTACATTATAATATTGAGCAGTAGTTCTCAAAGGATATTCCTAGAAACTCATATCCACATTCCCTACCTCAAGTTTGCTGCCTTCTCTTCCCAGCTGACATAGTCTACTGTGAGAACAGCCTTCTACCCTTTAAGTAAAGGGATATTAAAGAGAGAACAGGGTAGTAGGAAAGGCAGAAGAATCCTGGGTCCCAGATGATGGATCTGGAAGTCCAAATGTCCTTTTTATGTTATATTAAATGTTCATTATGGGGCAATTCTTCACAATGATTAATATTGTAACATGAGAAAAAAATATTCAAAATCCACTGGAACAGAGGAACTTGTAAACCAATGTGGAGTGTTTTCTGAGAAACACTACAAGGGATCCAATTCTCTTTGGATTTGAGATCTTAAAAGCATCCATGGCCTAAAACAAATTCTTGTAGTCACACAGATCAGTCAGCAGTCAATAAGAAGTTGGCAGCAGTGAATAATCTCAAAGATTTGATCTTTAATAAAGAAGGAAGGACCAGAATCTTAGGACTAAGATTTAGAGGATGCCATGAGGTTTAATGGAAACAGGGTAGATAAATAAGTTAAAATTAAATAAGTAACAGATAAATAAGTTACAAAATGTTAGAAGAAGCTTTAAGAGACCATCTAGCTAATATTGTAATAAACCAAGTCACATAGATTGTAGCAAACCTAAATCTTATGACTCTTTCTACTGCATAGTACTTTTACAAGTACTACTCAGCTTAACTGTACTTAGAAGGAAGCACTAGGAAACTTTCCTACTCAGGAGTTTGTCTACCTACCATCATACTGTTCACATTGTTTCATGTATCTGAATTCCTCTATTTTTTCTCCTTTTTGGTTAGAAGGGAAAGTATTAGACTGGGAGAATTAGGAGGGAATATAGGCCTACCCAAGGGTCTAGGTGAAATAGGATACTCACTTGAAGAATTATGTCTTTATATATGTAACTATGCAAAACTTGTACTTAACTTGCTTAGTTGTTTATCCAAAATGGCTGAATAAACTTATTTTGAAGCTGTATATATTGTCTCAGTGGGTTAAATGAAAAAAGCATGTTATTCCTTCCCTAGACCAAAAGAGCTAAAGAGACCCAGAGAGATAAGGAGAAAGGTTGATAAAAACTGGAAAAGAATTCCTAAGTTGCCAGTTTATTAACAGAAAGAAAACCCTCAGAGAGTGGTTGAGTTCTACTGTAAATAATGCACTTCTTCCCATTAGTATGTTTCTCAATAGAAAGCAATCCCAAGTGAAACTGAACCATATGAGGAGGAGATAATATAAGAGGCTTGTCAGGAAAAGCACAGAATATGGAAGACCAAGTAGTTCATCTGATAAGAGTCTAGAAGATTTAGTAGACTCCAATTATTATAATAACTATTATTGAATTAATAATATGATATGGCAGTCAAAAGAACTGTGATCATAGGCTCCACCTACAGAACCATGACTTCCAGTGGAGGGAAATTATATATTTGGCATACATTGACTTCAAGCAGACCACATTTGCAGCATTGTATGCAGAGTGAATACAAAGGATTTATAGGACAGTGAATGGAGTTCAAAATTGTGCTTTAACAAGATTGGTTCTTAAAACTGGGAATGCTGGGGGTTACAGGCACAATAATTGTCTTGTTTCAAAAGACAATCACTTACAAAAGGAATTATTATCTGCTGAGTCTCTGATGGAACTAGGGGAAATGGATGTTAAAAAAAGGGGGGGGACATAAAGACCCCAGCTTTTGAGATAAGACACTATTTGACAAAAACTGCTGGGAAAATTGGAAATTAGTATGGCAGAAACTAGGCATTAACCCACACTTGACATCATATACCAAGATAAGTTCAAAACGGGTTCACGATTTAGACATAAAGAGTGATATTATAGGCAAATTAGAAGAACAAAGGATAGTTTGCCTCTCAGATCTGGGGAGAAGGAAGAAATTTGTGGCCAAAGAAGAACTGGAGTTCATTATTGAACACAAAATAGATAACTGATTATATTAAGTTTAAAAAATTTTGTACAAACAAAATCAATGCAGACAAGATTAGAAGGGAAGCAATAAACTGGGGGGAAATTTTTACATTCAAGGGTTCTAATAAAGGCCTCATTTCTAAAAGTATATAAAAAATTGACTCAAATTTATAAGAATTTAAGCCATTCTCCAATTGATAAATGGTCAAAGACTATGAACAGATAATTTTTGGATGAAGAAATTGAAACCATTTCTAATCATATAAAAAGGTGCTCTAAATCACTATTGAGCAGAGAAATGCAAATTAAGACAATTCTGAAGTACTACTATATACCTCTCAGATTGGCTAAGATGACAGGAAAAGATGACAAATGTTGGAGGAGATGTGGGAAAACTGGGATATGAATACATTGCTGGTGGACTTGTGAACTGATCCAACCATTCTGGAGAGCAATTTGGAACTATGCCCAAAGGGCTATCAAACTGTGCATACCCTTTGACCCAGCAATGTTTCTACCGGGCCTGTATCTCAAAGAGATCTTAAAGGAGGGAAAAGGACCTATATGTGCAAAATGTTTGTAGCAGCCCTTTTTGTAGTGTCTAGAAACTAGAAACAGAGTGAATGCCCATCAGTTGAAGAAAGGCTGAATAAATTATGGCATATGAATGTTATGGAATATTATTGCTTTATAAGAAATGATTAGCAGGATGATTCCAGATGGGTCTGGAGAGACTTGCATGAACTGATGCTAAGAGAAGTGAGTAGAACCAAGAGAACATTCCACACACACACACACAGCAACAAGATTATATGATGAACTTGGCTCTTTGCAGTATTGAGGTGATTCAGGCCAATTCCAATAGACTTGTGATGAAGAGAGCCATCTGCATCCAGAAAGAACTATGGGGACTGAACGTGGAGCAAAGCATACTATTTTCTTTCTTTTTTTTTTTTTTTCTTTTTGCTGAGGCAATTGGGGTTGTGACTTGCCCAGGGTCACACAGCTAGGGAATGTTAAGTGTCTGAGATCATATTTGAACTCAGGTCCTCCTGACTTCAGGGCTGGTGCTCTATCCATTGCGCCACCTAGTTGCCCCAAAGCATAGTATTTTCACTTTTTTTGTTATGGTTGGGTTTTTTTTTTTTTTTCATTCTTTTAAATTATTATTAAAAGCTTTTTTATCTACAGAACATATGAATGATTTTTCTACATTGACCTTTGCAAAACTTATTTTTTGTTCCAAGCTTTTCCCCTCCTTCCCCCCACTCCCCACCCCTAGATGACAGGTAATCTAATACATGCTAAATATGATAAATTATATGACAAATCCAATATACATATACATATCTATACAGTTATCTTACTGCACAAGAAACATCAGATCTAGAAAGAGAGAAGAAAAAAAAAAAACAACCTAAGAAGGAAAACAAAATGCATGGAAATATTCACAAAAAGCGTTAAAATGCTATGTTGTGGTCCACACTCAGTTCCCTCAGGCCTCTCTCTGGATGTAGATGACTATTTTTATCTCTGAACAATAGGAACTGGTTTGAATCACATTATTGTTGAAGAGAACCATGTCCATCAGAATTGATCATCATGTAATATTGTTGTGTATAATGTTCTCCTGGTTCTGCTGATTTCACTCAGCATCAGTTCATGCAAGTCTCTCCAGGCCTCTCTGAAGTCTTCCTGCTGATCGTTTCTTACAGAACAATAATATTCCATAACATTCATATACCATAATTTATTCAGCCACTCTCCAATTGATGGGCATCCATTCAGTTTCCAGTTTCTAGCCACTACAAAAAGGGCTGCCACAAACATTCTTGCACATGTGGGTACCTTTCCCTCCTTTAAAATCTTTTTGGGATATAGGCCCAGTAGAAACACTGCTGGGTTAAAGGGTATGCACAGTTTGATAACTTTTTGAGCATAGTTCCAAATTGCTCTCCAGAATGGTTGGATCAGTTCACAGCTCCACCAACAATGTATCAGTGTCCCAGTTTTCCCACATCCCCTCCAACATTTATCATTATCATTTCCTGTCATTTTAGCCAATCTGACAGGTGTGTAGTGGTATCTCAGAGTTGTCTTAATTTGCATATGGTTGTTTTTTGCTTTTTGTTTTCTTTCTCATTTTTTTCTTTTTGATCTGATTTTTCTTGTGCAGCAAGATAATTGCATAATCATGTATACATATATTGGATTTAACATATATTTTAACATGTTTAACATATATTGGATTACTGCCGTTTAAGGGAGAGGGTGGGAGGAAGAATGGGGAAAATTTGGAACACAAGGCTATGCAAGGGTCAATGTTGAAAAATTATCCATGCATATGTTTTGAAAATAAAAAAGGGGGGACAGATTTTGACTTGATCCAAGGAAAAATCTCCTAAGGCTGGACATTTGCTTGTCTCCCTGAAAATTCCCCTGGTATGTTGTATAGGAGATTCTTGTTCAGTAGTCTAAATAGCTACCCACAAATGCTTTCTCATTCCATTGGATTCTTGTCCATGTTCTCTCATAGATCTTATGCAGAGGATATGCTGAAAGCCTTTATCCTAAACCACAAGTCTGGTGCAGAAATAAAAACAAGAATTGTGTCTATACCCATTTTCTCAATAAATATTTATTTAATGCCTATGCTATACAATGCACTGTGCTAACTCCTAGGGTGCCTGCAAAGAGAAAATCTGGTCTCTGCCTTCCAGGAGTAACTTTTAATCCTATATTAAACCTTTTGTTCATGCTCAACATATGTCAAAAATGAGACTAGTGTTGATAAATTCAATGCCTCCAGCTTCTGGGATGAGAACTCACTATTTGACAGACACTGGAAAATAGAATGGCAGAAACAAGGTATAGGCCAACATCACACATCCTATATGAAAATAAGATCAAAATGGGTTCATAATTTAGACATAAAGGCTAATTAGGAGAACAAGGAAGAGTTTACCTATCAAATCTTTGAAGAAGGGTGGAATATATGACCAAATAAGAAATGGAGAGCTTTATAAAATGCAAAATGCATTATTTTGATTACATTAAATTAAAAAGGCTTTGCACAAAGAATACCAATGCAACCAAGATTAGAAGAGAAGCAGAAATCTAGGAAACATTTTTTTTTTTTACAGCCAGTATTCCTAATAAAAGTCTCATTTCTAGTATATACAGAGAACTGAAATTTATTAGAATACAAGTCAATCCTCAATGGATAAGTTGTCAAAGAATATGAAAAATCTTTTTCCAGATGAAAATAAAGCCATGTATAGTCATCTGAAAAAAAATGCTCTAAATCATTATTGATTAGAGAAATGCAAATTAAAACCACTCTAAGGTACTACTTCGTATCTATGAGATTGGCTAAGATGGCAGGAAAAGATAATGATGAATGTTACAGGGTCTGTGGGAAAACAGAAAACTAATGCATTGTTGGTGGAGTTGTGAAACTTATCCAATTATTGTGGAGAAATCTGAAATTCTTCCTAAAAGGCTATGGAACTGTGCATACCCTTTGATACAGCAGCTTCACTATGAGTCTGTATCCCAAAGAAATCATAAAAGAGGGAAAAGGACCTACATGTTCAAAAATCTTTGTAGCAGCTTTTTTTTTTTTTGTGGTGGTAAGGAACTAGAAACTGAGGGAATGCCCATCAGTTGGGGAATGGCTGAATAAGTTGTGGTACATGAATGTAAAAGAATACTATTCTATAAGAAATTAGAAGGCTGATTTCAGGAAAACCTGGAAAGACTTACAGGAACTGACGCCAAGTGAAGTGAACAAAACCAGGAAAACATTATATACAGTAATAACAAGACTGTGTGATGATCAGCTATGATGGACATAACTCTTCCCAGCAATATAGTGATCAAAGACAATTCCAATAGACTTGACATGGAAAATGCTATCCACATTCAGAGAAAGAACTATGGAGACTGCATGTGGATTGAAGCACACTATTTTCACCTTTTGTTGTATTCTTGTAGTTTTCTCCTTTTGTTCTGATTTTTCTTTCTCAATATGACTCATATGAAAATGTTAAAAATATGAGGCTAATGGTTAGGAAAAAGACTGGACTGGAAAAATACATCTGAGAATCGTCTGCATAGAGATAATAATTGAATCTTTTGGAATTAATGAGGTCACCAAAGCTAGATGGCAAATCCAGAAGAAAAAAGTGTCATGAAAAACTAGAGATTAATCAGAATAAGGGAGTGATTGATAGTGCAAGAGATCAAGGATAAGGATTGAAAAAAAGCCATTAGATTCAACAATTAAGAGGTCAAAGATAAGTTTGGAAAAAGCAGTTTCCATTAAATTATGAGCTTGAAAGGTGAACAGAAGAGTGTTTAGAAGAGAATAAAGTCCAAAGCAATCCCAATAGACTTTGGACAAAAAATGCCTCTGCATTCAGAAAAAGAACTAAGGAGACAATGTAAATCAACACATGCTATGTTCACTTCTTTTTTCTGTTTTTTTTTTTTCTCTCTCTCCATGGTTTTTCTCTTTTGAGTGGATTTTTCTTTCCTAACATGATCATAAAGTAATGAATCTCAAAAATAAATTTACTAGAAAAAATTTTTGAAAACAGAATTGAGCAAATGGAAGCTAATGACTTTATGAAAAATCAAGCTATAATAAAGCAGAATTTAAAGAGAAAGAGAGAGAGAGAGAGAATAAAGAATAGGAAGTAGAGGCAATGATGTTAAATTAACTTCCTTTGAGAAGCTGACTGGGAAGGAGAGCAGAACTTTAGGACAATAGCTAGTTTAAATGTTCAAATCAAGTGAAAGTTTTTTAATGATAAAAGAAAAGTGGTTCTGTTGGTAGGCAAAGGGAAAGGGAAAGATATAGATATAGATAGATAGATAGATATTATATGTATATATCAAAGAACTAATAGCAAAAGAGGAAGATCTATATCCAATGAAATAAAACACTGAAAACTGATAGATCTCAACCTAGAAATTTGCAGAGACAAAGTTTATATAATTTGTGTCCTTGATTGTGTTTCTCCTGATCATGGCGAGGAGGTCTGGAGAGACCTCAAATCTCAAAAAAAAAAAAACCCTGTTGAGACAGGAGGGGCCCCACCCACTTATTCATAGGGAAACTTCCAAATCTCTACCTATTCAATCAGAAATCTTGGTTTAGGGTATAATCACTGCCCTTTATAGAAACTAGCCTTAATCTCCCAGTGTGAAGCTTTAGAAAGCAAAATAAAAGGATGACTCTGAGCCCCAATCTTGGTTTATTCCTACACCAGGAAAAGCCCATTGAGTTCCTGCTCAGTGTAAACCTAGCTTGGCTAACTCCTCTCAGGAAAAGGCCCACTGAGCCATGCTCAGTGTTAACTAATCTTTGCTAATAACCCATTTTTACGTCTCCCCTTTCATAATTGTCCCATTAAGAAAGCTGCTTCTCTGCTATAATAAACCTATTTTGCCATAAATCTCTTGCTTCTTTCCCTGGGATTCGTGGATTCCTCCAGGAAGCCTGCAACTGGCTCACACCTCATCTGTAGGAACTATCAGATAGTATCAGGATTATAACTCTCAGCTTGATTTTGGAGACTCTAGTTTGCTTTATAAAATGACAATCATAAAGCAATACAAAAAAAAATTCTTACTATATTATGATAATAAACCTTTCCATACTTTGTTAGTAAATCCTCAACACACTTTTTGTTGCTGAGATTATGCACAAACCCTTTTCTAGCATAGTAAAACTGCCAGAATGTGTGTTCTTAATTTTCAAAAAACCAGAATCACTGCCATCCTGAGACATAGTTGTAGGAGTTTCTGGATAAACTTAACAAATTTTAAAAATTATACTAATTACTTTTCAAGAGGAACTCAGCTTAACACTTCAAAGTAATTCATGCATTCCCGTAGTCTGGCAGAGAAGATAGAAGTGAAATAAGCAAATCGAAGATTCAAAAGAAAAAAAACAAATAAAAATTGGGGGATGAAAATGTAAACCACAATTTACATATTAAGCACTTCTGAGAAGAGGACACAGAACACTAAAGATATTTTGCTCTGGATCTTTTTGCAAGAGAATGGGTGAGATTTCACCAAAAGATGAATTTCTACAAAAGGAAGAAGAATGCTACTTGAAGGGGAAAAAACAACCAACCTTCTAAAGACCCAGCAGCACTTGAAAGCTTTTCTCCTTCCAATGTAATAATAGGGATATTTCCTTCTTCCAGTTTTATAGATTAGGAGCTGTGAGATTAAGTCACTTGCCTAGGGTTACACAGCTAGTATATATTTAAATTCAGGTCTTCCTGACTTTGGGCCTGGCAATCTATCCATTGTGACAGTTTGTGCCTACATACTGTTGAAAGCAAGCACTAAACTCTGTTGATTTATGTACTCATTTAGCTTTAGTAGAGGGGAGGAAAGCTATCCATTCACTTCGAAAAGCCCATACCAGAACCAGTCGTTAATGAATGGGAAGTTTTAGAAGGAAGTCTTTAGTATAGTGTTCTAGACATCTAGCCTTGACTCTAAACTACTTAATGCTTTTACCTATAGCAGATGAAGCATAGATAGTATTCAATTCAAATCAAATATATCTGCTCATTTTGTAGATGAAAAACTGAGATGAGTAGCTAATTTAGATGACAATCATTATCTAAAAGATCTTTACAGTTTAGAACATTAAGTCAAATCTTATAAGATAAAATTTGATAAAAATACAAGTCCCCTTTCTGTTTCCAGAAGCTACTTTGAGAGGAGTCCCCAGCTGCCATGTTGGCTTACCTTCAGTGGATAGATTCTATACTATCTCCAGCTTCTACTTCCTCACCTACCACAACAAGCAGACATCCAGCACTAACCAAGATCCAAAACTCATGTCATTACAACGGGCTGACCCACAAGATGAAGGTGAACATTGAATCAATTGATGACAAAATACTTGGGCCATACTAAGCAGTATCAATCACATCATCCTCAAGAACAAATTCTATAAAGATCTCCATATAGTTGCCTTCCATAGGTTAATGCCATTTTCTGGGCTAGAAGCTATTTTGGGGAAAGAAGTGAAGAGCACCGAAGAACTGTCCCCTAGTTTTGACTAGTAAAGTAAAACTGCCTAGCTTGTTTTAAAAAAAAAAATACACTCAAGACTTACACTTGAGCTAAAAAATCTATTTCTCAAGTAAAGAATAAGGAAGGCAAAATTCGCTATCAGTTCTTATTTATTTATTTATTTTTTAAAGGTAGGTCTTTCTATAAGTTCTCTTTTTCTGGTTAGATTATCTTCATCTTTTCTCCAATTCAAGCCTTGCCTTCATCCTAGTGGACTTCAACTTGGGAAGTGACATCCCATTCAGAACATGAGCCTACTTAACTGTCACAACTTGCAGCTTCATTCTACTTCAATGGAGACATTGTGTCTTGATCAAGAGAGATGATAATTATTTTGTAGTTTGCACCAGTCAGACCATATATGGAATATGGTATTCAGTTCTGAGCACATTTTTAGGAAGAACACAGACACATGAAACAAGATAGGGATGATGAAAGGAATGAAAATCTAGCCATATAAAAATTTGTTGGAAGAATAAAAAAGTTTATCCTGTAAAAAAGGAAGACTATAGTGGTAACTGTCATATATACTAAAAAGAACTCTTGTGAAAGACGCATTAAACGTCTTCTGTTGAGCCAACCAAGTTTTCAACATCTTCCAGTAGATAGAAAAACCCTAATCATCCACACGGATGGTTATATACTAGATATCACTATCACTAAGAATAGTGTCACTTCTTGGATTCTGAACTCAGAAATTCTCCATCTCTAATCAAAATCTCCTTTGTTTTTTTTCCTCTACTTTATTCATCTTCACCTCAATTTCCAATGCTTTCATCCCTCCCTGTTCTAGTCTATTATAACTGTTAAGGCCCTACTTTCCTCTCTCCACAATCTTAACTTTATAGCAGAGTTCCTACACATAATTAACTGCCTAATAAATGCTTCTGGAGTAATTGACTAGATTCTGTCCTAAACTTTTTATTTCCTTGTTCCCTTGCGCATCAGTTGTCCAGTGTTCTTGTAACTGTTTCTTTTCTTATATTTCTCTAGCTTTTGATAAATAAAAGATATTTATAACAAAACATAAGCAAAGCACATTATGTATTCTTCAAAAAGGAATCAACACTTCACAATCAGTGCTTCCAAGGGTGATGAATACCTTAGAGAATTTGCATATAGCTTTTATTATTAAAGGAAGTAAAACAGAAAAATTGAAAATAATACAGATATTTTGAGACTACAGTAATGATTTTAAAAGAACTATTGTATTTGGTAAAGGAAATATGGGGGATTGTAACTTTTTAAGTGAAAGGTGAGTCATTGAGCAGCAGGAGGTCCTTTCAGTTAAGATGTTGATGGATCCAGGAACTGGGTATAAGAATATGAGAGAATAATCTGAAATAGGGAAACTGAGAAAAATTAAAAGACCCAACAGAGGAAGCTTAAAAGCTGCTCTATTGGAACTAAGGCATTTAAAAGTCCTCAGCCGACCCCTGGCTTTAGCTGAGTGATTCCTGATTGGCCGGAAAGAGAACCGACTTCATTACCCCAGAGCTCCAGTGACCGCTATTGTCCTGCATCGCCACCTAGCGTTGGAGAGAGCTGACACTTGCATAAGGATTTGCTCTCAGCTGCAATCTCTTGATAAGACTTTGTAGCAGCTTTAGAATTCTGGTGAGCTCACAACCTGAGCTGTGTTGCTCTGAGCTCATTCTTACTGAACAAAGCAATATCCAGGAGAAAGAATAAAGAGCAGCAGTTACATGATGAAGTGGATAGAAAACCAGACCCGGAGTTTAAAAATCGTTGTTGAGTCGTGCCTGACTCTTTTGTGATCCTTTTTGGGGTCAGGGAGATCTGAGTTCAAACCCAGCTTCGAACACTAGCCATGTATCCCTGAATCAGTCATTTAACCCCTATTTGCCTCAGACCCTCATTACAATGGGGACACACTAGAAAGTGAAACGACATACCTCTCAAGTATCTTTGCCTTCCTCCATGGGCTCACAGAGTTGGACACGACTGAAGAAGAACAACAATGGTCTATATAAGTCCAGAGATAACCAATTTGATGAACTTACAATTCCCTAAAGAAAATTACAATTTCTACTAAGAGCTAACACTTTCCAAGCCCCCTTTAAAGGGCAATGGTTAATTGAAAGAACTTGTAAATGTTACACTTAAGGAGAAAAGAGACAATTTCCCTAACTGAAAAGTAATGAAGATCAAGTCAAACATTTAGTAGAAAAACAGTTTTTGTGTGGTGAAAATATTTCTGAATGGATCCAAAACATTGGAGCCTGCAGTCCAGAGGTCCAATTTACCCAAGCCCATGAATTTTCCTCTCTCACGTGCTTTCCTAATAGGTTCCTGTAAATGAGTGCCCAATTTTCACCATGGTAAAGTACATTAGTAGGAAAGTGTGATCCTGGTCTCTGTTAGATTTTTTTTTTCTTATTTGATGAAATATATTAGTATCTATATGTAGACAAGTCAGCCTAAAAGAAAGACAGGAGGTAGCATGTACCAGTCAAACCATTGCCACCACCTTGACCATCATCTCTCCCCAGACCCTGTTGCAGACAGCTCATGCTCTGAACAAAAGGGCCATTAGAATAGCAATGCCTAGTGCCTGCAACCTTCATCTTAAGAAACACTTCCTTTTGAAGATGCAACCTGGGAGCTGTTCATACAGCAATATCTATTGATAGATAGCAATATTTATGGATTTATTGAAGACTCAGAAAAGAAAATTCTGTTCACCAATGACACTGTCAGGTGATTCAACATTGGAAATTGATATTTTTAAAGATAGGTCTTTCTATAAGTTCTGTCTTCTTTGTCTCCTCCCTTCTCTTCTCTCTTTCCCTTTTTACCTTTCTTCTCTTTCTTTTTATCTCCTCAGATCTCCTGCTATTCTCCTCCCTTCTCTTGATTCCCTTTCCTTATGTCTCAGCCTTCCTCATCTCTCCCTTCACTCAGCTGTCTACCTTCTCTTCTCCCTTACTACCTCCCTTCCTCTTTCCCTACCTTCCCTTCTTTTTATGCAGTCCTCTTCTTCTCCTTTTCTTCTTTCTTCCTCTTTTCCTTTTCTCATCCCCTCAACTCACCCCTCTCTTTTCCCTCCCCTCTCCCCTTTCTTTCTTTTCTGTGCTTTTCACCCTCTCCCATCTCCTTTCTTCTGTGTAAGCCCTTCTTACCTTTCTACCTCCCTCCCCATTTCCCCTTTCTTCCATCTTTCATCCTTAGTCTTCTTCCTTCTTACTCCTCCTTCCCCTTTCCATCTTTCTTCCTCTTCTGACTTTCCTTTCTCTCCCTCTCAATCTTCCCCACTTTCCTCCTAACGCACCTCAACCATTCCCCATCTCTCTTTCCTCCACCTTATTCCGTTCTCTCCCATTTTCTACTCCTCTCTCTTCCTCCTTCCTTTCCCTCTACCTTTATTCTTTCCTTCCTTCTCCTCCTTCGCCTCTCTTCCCTTTTACGCCTTTCCCACCTCCTTTCTCCTCCTCGTCTTCCCTTTTTCTTCTCTCCTTCTCACCTTATTTCCTTTCTTTGCCCTTCTTTCTTCTCTCTCCTTTACTCCTCTCCCTTTTCTTCTCTTCTCCCGCCGGCCTTCTTTCCTCTCCTCCCCTCTGCTCCTCTTATCCTCTCTTCCTTTCTTTCCCCTTCCCCTCCTCCTTCCCTCTCCCCGTTTTCTTCTCTTTTCTCTCCTTTCCTCCTCTCCTCCACTTTGCCTTCTCCTCTCCCCGTCTCTTCTTCTCTGCCGCCCGACCGAGATCTACTCCCCGAGTCGGTGCCAGCCCCACCTAAACTGGTCCACCGAGGCGCAAGGCGCGGAGTCGTCCGGGCTTCCTAGAGCGTCCTAGAGGAAGCGTCGCGGGGGCGGGGCGTCCACGGACTCGGGGGCGGGGCTCGAGAGCGGGGGACACTTCCTGTCCGGGGCCGTGGCTCAGAGTCCGGCAGGTGAGCGGCGGGGTCCCGGACGAGGGGACAGGGTAGGTGCGGCGCGCGAGCTGCCCCGGCCCGGCAGTGGCTCGGGATCCTGGGGCTCTTGCAGTGGAGTCGGGTGGAGGGGTCGCTGTGGGGCCGTGGCCGGGGAGGAAAGGGCGGCCCCGCCTCGCCCGTCCCGTCCTGTCCTTTCCTTCTTAGGGTGGGGGTTGAGGGAGAGCCGGGCGCGAGGGCTGAAATCCGCTGAGCCCGACCCCCTCCCCCGCGCGTACCCCCTGCCGGGACCCTATCCGCGAGCCCTTGGCGGGGAGCGCTCAGAGCCCACCCTCTCTGTCCCAACCCCCGGCACGTTCGCCCCCTGCCCCAAGGGGGCCAAATCCCAGTTCGTGCAGCGCCTCGGGAGCCACCAAGAGCTTCCCCTGCAAGCACCCCTAAAAGCAGGCTGAGCTGTTGTTGTTTTGTGCCCCGTGTACCAAACGAGGGAACTGAGGCTCGGAGAGCAGACTTGCTGACAGTCCTGTTTGGAGCCGGGATGCCAAGCCCTGGTCTCCTGATTACGAGGCCAGTGCTTTTTTTCCACTGCTCCAAGCCAAGGCTGAAATGCTATTCTAAATTGGCCCTGCCTTGAAGGATCTGTCTGCCAGACCCATTAATCCAGAGAAAACTGTGTGTGTGTGTGTGTGTGTGTGTGTGTGTGTGTGTGTGTGTGTAGGAAAGAACTGTACTGAAATTTCATACAATATTTTACTTATCTTGCCACTTGCCGAACCATTGAATGTTCTTATATTACTGCAACATTTTTGTTTCTTTTTTGAGGTTCAGTGTATGTAGCAAGTAACTACTTTAACCAGACGACCCATATCAGTTTCTTCATCTATAAAATGAGACAATCGAATTAAATCGGATGATCCATAAAGTCTCTTCTAGCTCTACTGTTGTATGATTCGAATGCTAAAAGCTTGATACTGTGACTGGAGCTTTATTAATATGTTAACACTTTCAACTTCAACAAACATTGTGTCCACTTTGTGAAAGGAACAAAAGAATATGTGAATGTTCAAGAGACATTTTGTAGCATTGAATAGAGGAATTGTCTTGGAAGTTAGGAAAACAAGGGTTCAAGCTCTGCCTCTGACACTTTTTGGCTGTGTACAATGTCCTATAAAAGTTTCTACAACTACAGGTTCTAAAGCTTAGTGATCTACAGATGCATTAGTGAAGGAAGTTTCCATAACCACACCCTTAGGAAAAGTTGCATTATTTAGTTCTGTCCAATTGTGCCTGACCCCCATTTGGGATTTTCTTGGCAAAGATACTGGAATACTTTGCCATTTCCATCTCCAGCTCATTTTACAGATGAGGAACCTGAGGCATACAGGGTTAAGGAACTTAGCCCAGAATCACACATCTAGGAAATATTTGAGGCTACATTTGAGCTCAGTTCTTCTTGACTCCGTGCCCAGAGTTCTATCTCTACTGTACCACCTAACTAGCTAGCACATGGGAGATGTATGAACCAAATGCTAAGCAAAATAAAGAGGGAAAGGAATGAGTATTACCAACATTGGGTGGAGAATAATTAGGGAAAGCTCCAATAAGGAAATGATATTTAAACTGCACCTTCCTCTTAGCATCCCCATCTGTTGCCTTAGAGAAATGAACAGCAGCCTGTTTCAGATACCTTTCCCCCATTCACTTTGCTGTATGAAAATGAATGAATGACTTAAACTCAACTATAAAATGCAGATAGGTCATACCAATTGTACTTTCCTCAAAGGGTTGTTAGATTAAATGAAAAGTATTATATAAATGTTAAGTTAGTAGCAATATGAATGATTCGGTGGGTAAACTATTGACCACAGTATCATGAAAACAGGCTTTTTCTGGCCTGCCTTTGACTCATATTGACTATATTACACTGGAAAATTGATTTAACTTTTCAGTGCTCTGGGAAACTCTTCTAGACCATAAATTTCAGAGTAGTTTTCTGATCTAGTAGAGCTCCCTCCCTCAGAGTACTCTAAAGCCACAAAATCACAAATCTAGGGGGGAAAAAGTCCCTTAAGCCATCTTTCCCTTCTTGGGTATGTTTCTGGACCTTGATGTTTTAGCCTTTCATAATGCCATCCTCATCCTGCCACAATTTTCATTTTTCCCAGGTCTCAATTGTGCTACATCTTCAAGAAAACTTCTTTAGGAAGATGGCAGACCTAGGGGGAGAACAGGAATCACCTCCTGTTCCATCCCCCATCAGTTTTTCATCACCTGGGATAACTCCTGGACCTCATCGCCACAAGGCACAGCTCCACCTCCATGATCATCAACATGGTATTCCCTTCAACTATATTCTTTCTTACTCAGAGCATTTATATTGTACTCTCCTTCCTATATTTACTTAATTGCCATCTTTAAGCATGTTACTTATTTTTCCTTTCAGTTCAGAAATTAGCTAGTGCTTGGCACATAGTAAGCCTTTTAGAATAAGTGCTTTTTCATTCATTCAGTCTTCCTCAGTTGCTCCTTAGCTGGATGAAATTAAACAATTATAGGGACAAACATATATTTATGGAATTTGGTGCCAGCAAATCAAATCCAGGATGAAAATGGGCTGGATAGGCACAGAAAAAAATAAATAATCTGGAGTCACTGTTGACCACAAGCTTAGTAAGAGTCTGCCCTGAAATGCCATTGTGAAAAAAGGCAGGGGAATGCTGGGGTGTGTTAGAAGCAAATTCCTTGGCAGAGCCAAGAAGACGATCTGGATTTTTATATCCCTCCTTCCCTAATGGTGTAGTGAAAAGAAGCCTGGACTAGAAATCAGAAGGTCCTAATTCTAGCTTTGACTCTGTATGTTTTCACACATGTCTCCACCTCTCTTAGTGTCAAATTTCTCTTGAGTCCAAAAAGAGAGAGAATTTGACTAGCTAATCATAAGGTACTTTGCAGCATTGACGTTCTTGAATTTCTGAATATAACATATACAAGCCAGAAAGTCATCCTTCCATTAGACTCTGCATGCATTCACTTACATTCAGGATACTTCACATTTTAATCAACAGACTTCAAAAGGGATATGGAGGAAATTGATAGATGTCCTATAGAAGAGGTCAAAAATAGTCCTGGAAGGTGGAAAGTGTGTGTGTGTGTGTGTGTGTGTGTGTGTGTGTGTGTGTGTGTGTGTACACAATTGCACATATAATTTTTATGCACTTCCTTTGCCTTCATTGCTTAATATTCCACAAAATTACCAAAAGTTAATTGTTTTGTATTTTGTCACTTATTTAAATTTGCTGGGTGAAATCTTGGAGTTTTATTTATTTTTACCTTTCTCTTATTGTTAGTGATTTCAAACAATTTTTTCATTTGGTTGTTAATTTGTAGTTCTTCTTTTGAAAACTGATTGTTCATATCTTTTGACCACTATTTATAATGCTTCCTGTTCATACATATGCGTATAAATCTCATTATAACTTAGCTATCAAATCTTTTAACAGTTTCATGTAAAAATTTACTCTCAATCATAGTTTCCCTTCTTATATTGGCTGTCTGATTTTATTCATGCAAGAATTTTTCAGTTTTGTGATGTCTCCTAGTGTTTGATGAGGAATTCTTCCCATAGTTATAATTGTTAAAGATATCTTCAACTTTTTTTCTTCCAGGTTTTTATGTGACCTTTTATACTTACATCACTTTCCATTTGGAATTTATGGTGCAAAATGCTTGTATTTTTACTTGAAAATGTACAACCTGCCCATAACAGCCTGTTTATTTATATATCACAGTCTCTCTCTATATATATATCTGTATTTATTAATGTATTTTTACTTTTAGTTAGGAATTCATAGCATTATGATGAAGGTATTTATATAATGTTCTGGTTCTTTATGATTTGATCTCTGTAGATTTGCTTATATTCGTCATATGATCAAATTGTATACTCCTAATAATTAGAACCTTCCAAAGTCAAGAAGTTTGATGACAACCTTAGAGAAGTAGTACTTTCACTTCCCTGGAAGTGTTCAGACAAATATTAGATGGCTTCTTGTTTTAGGGGCCCTTGTCAGTGGTAAAAAAAAGATTGTTCAGATAGAAGTAGATGACCTTTTAGGGTCTCTTCTGATTCTGAGATTTTGTGATTCATATTATATTGATATGCCATCCTAACTATTCACAAGTTGTTGGATATTTACCTTGTTTCTGGTTCCTTTGGTTATAAGGCTTATGTGTATAGTTTTGAACAGGTAGCTTTTTTTCTCCACAACTTGAACTTTATGGTAACTGTGATTTCCTTATTGTCAAATCTAATGTCCTTCTTTCAGTTCTCATGCTTCTTCATCTCTCTGTAGTGTTTGATGCTACTGATCTTTCTTTTCTTCCTAATTTTCTCTTCTGTCAAGGTTTTCCTGACACTCTGGTTTCCTCCTACATGTCTGACCACTCCTCAGTTTCCTTTGCTGGATCTTCATCTAGGTCATATCTAAGGCTCTGTCTAGGGCCCTCTTCTCTTTTCATACTATTTTCCTAATTGATCTTATCAACTATTATATACTCAATTATTATCTTTATGAAGATGATTCTTAGATCTGTTTATCCACAGCTAACCTCTCTTCTAACCTCTACTGTCGTAATTCCAACTGCCTACGAGATGTCTTGAATAAGTTGATCCATAGACATTGTAAACTTTATATATCCAAAACTGAGCTCGTTATTTTTATTCCCAAACCCTCACCTCTTCCAAACTAACTATTTTTATGGAGGTTACCACTATCTTCTCAGTCAACCATTAATCTAGTTGTAATCCTTGACTTCTTACTATTATACACTCTACATATCTAATCTATTGCCAAGTCCTGTTGATACTACCTCCAATCCTGTTCTCCCTTCTGTCATTGCCACCACCCTTGTGTAGGCCCTGCTAGTCGGTCTCCCTAGGTCAAATCTTTTCCCACTCTATCCATCCTCTACTCAGTTTTTTAAATTATGTTTTATTTTGTTTCAATCAACAAAAATACATCTCACATTCCCATCCCAACTGCCTCCCTCAAAGGAGAACAACAGAAAAACTTCATTGCAGACATTAAATTAATAAGGCAATTGATAAACATTTATTAAGTACTTACTACTGCCAAGTACTGTGCTAAGGATATGCAAAAAAAAAAAAGACAGAAGACAGTTTTACCTTCAAAGAGCTCACAAATCTTTTGGGGGAGACAATGTGCAATGTGACGTACATAATAAAATACAAAGGAAAGGCTCTAGAATTAAGAGAGGTTAGGGAAGGCTTCTAGTAAAAGATTGGGATTTTGTTGGGATATAAAGGAAGCCAAGGAAATCAGTAGATGGAACTGAAGAGGAAGAACATTCTGGGCATGAGAGATAGCTAAAGCAAATGTATTGAGCCAAGAGATGGAGAGTCTTGTTTGTGGAGCAGTCAGGAGGCCAGTATCTTAGGATCAAAGAGTATGAGTCTGGAGTAAGATGTTGGAAGATTGGAAAGATAGGAAGAAACTACTTTAGGTTTTAATTGCTAAAAAGAGGAGCCTTTTGTATTTGATTCTGAAGGCAATAGGGAGCCATCAAAATTTATTGAATAGGAGGTGACATGATTGAACCTGTGTATTATAAAGATCACTTTTGTGGCAAAATGAAGGATGGATTAAAGTGAGAAAAATGTTGAAGTAGGCAGACCCATCAGCAGGCTGTTAGAATTGTCTGGACATGTGGTGATGAGGGCCTGACCCAATGTCAGAAGAAAAAAAAGGAACATATTAGAAAGATGATGCAAAAGTGAAATTGACCAGTCTTATCAACAGCTTAGATATGAGAGATAATGAGGGGTTTGGGATGATTCTTCAGTTGCAAGCCTTGGAGACTAGGAGGATAGTGTTTCTCTCTACAGTAAAAGGGAAAGTAGGAGGGGAGGTAGATTTAAGGAAGAGGACAATGGGTTCCATTTTGGAAGTGTTGAGTTTAAGATGTCTGATGAACATCCAGTTCAAGATGTCTAGAAAGCATCTTTCAAAGGAGATGTTAGATTGGAGGTCAGCAGAGAATTTTTGATAATTAGATTTGAGAATCATCAGCATGAAGATGGTAAATGAATCCATAGTTGCTGATGAGATCACCCAATGAAATAGTTTAGGGGGAGAAGAGAAGATTCCAAGATGGAATTCTGTCACCCACAGTTACAGGGCATGACCTGGAAGAGGATCTCACAAATGAGACAGAAAAGAAATAGGCAGGTAGGTAGAGAAAGGGATCCTGAAAACCTAGAGAAAAGAGAGTATCAAGGAGAAGAGAGATTAACAGTCAAAAGCTGTAGATGGGTCAAGGAGAATGAGGATTGAGAAAAAGGCCATTGTATTTGGCAACTAAGAGATTAATAACTATGAAAAGTTCAAACAAAACAAACTTGCACATTGGCCATATTCAAAAATAATTTGTCTTATTTTGCCTTCTGAGTCTTTCACCTCTGTCAGGACATGAGTAGCATATTTCATCATTAGTCCTCTGGAATTGTGTTTGGTAGTTACACCAATAAGAGTTCCTAATTCTTTTATAGTTGTTTGCCTTTACCATATTGTTGTCATTGTACAAAATAGTCTCCTGCTTCTGTTCCCTTCACTCTATATATTAGTTAATGAAAGGATTTCCTTCAACATTTCTTATAGCACAAAGTATTCCATCACATTTATATTCCATAACTTCTTCATCCATTTCCCAGCTTATGGTTACTTATATTTTCATTTTTTTTGCCACTTCAGAAATATTTTTTGTGCATTCTAAGAGTCTGTTTTCTTTAGGACTAATCCTAATCTACCCTCTCTCTGATTCTTCTTACCCCCCTTCTTCCTCCATTTCCCTATTGAGTGAAGGTTACTTTTGTACCCAAAGAAAGGGTATTTCTTCCTTTGACTAGTTAAGATAATAGTGAAGTTCAAGTGTCAGTCACTCCTCCTCACTTTCTGTTTGTATAGATGCCTGTTTGTGCACTCTGGTTGTGTAAGATAAATTTTCCTAACCTTTCTTTTCTCCCTTCTTCAGTGTATTCCTTTTCCTCCTCCTTTCTATCTCTTCAGATCATCAAGACATAACAGAACCACACCAAGATCTTGTCTACTTACACTCCTTCTGTGACTCCTGATGATATTAGAGTTCAAAGGAGACAAATATGTCTTCTCCCCATATTAGAATGTAAGTAGTTTATCCCTGTTTAGTCCTTATGATTCTTTCATATTTATCTGTCTATGTTTTTCTTCACTCAGACACAGTACTTGAAATTTTTTTCACATTTCCTCTATAGCTTTGTCTTTTCATCAGAAATTCCTGAAATTGTGTCTTTTGTCTTCTGAAATATTATATTCCAAGTTCTCTGCTACTTTATTGTAGTAGCTACTAAATCATGTGTGATCTTGACTGTAACTCTTCTTTGTTTTTTGAGTGTTTGCAGTAATTTTTTTTCTTAGAAATTGGATTTTGGCTATGGTATTCCTGGAAGTTTCATTCTTTCCAGAACCCACTTTGATTTCTGATTCTAAGAAACCTGAGCAATTTTCTTTTAAGGTTTCTTCAAATATCATGTGTAGGCTCTTTTTTTTTTTTTGTCCTGTTGTTAAGATTGTCCAGGGATCCTTGAATTTTTTCCCAATGTTTTCCAGGTCAGGTTTTGTTTTTGTTTTTGCTTTTGTTTTCTACCTTACATTTTCTTTATTATCAATCTTTTGACTTTGTTTTAATATTTCTTCTTGCCTCACAAAATCATTGACTTCTATTTGGTCTGTTCTAATTTTTAGGAAGCTTGATATTTGGACAAAGTTTTATATGTCTTATGCCAAACTGTTAGTTCACTTTTTAATGCTTCTTCCATAGCTTTCATTTATTTTCATTTTTTTTCCCTTTAGTACTCTAATTCCATTATAAAAGTATTTTTCAATTTTTTAAAACTTCATATCTTCCAGGAATTCTAGTTGAGTTTGTGTCTAAAGTGTTTTCCTTTGGAGGCTTTGTTTGAAGATGTTTTGGGATCCATTCTCTTATGGGTTTGTGTCTTGAGCTCCTCTGCCACCATATTAAATCTTTACAATAGGATTCTTTGTATATTTTTTCAACTTATTTCCTGACTTTGGACTTGATGTTGTCTGCCACATTTCTGGAGAGAAAATCTGGGCGAGATGCTTTCTTGGTGACTGAATATTATCCTGATCCAGAATCTCAGAGAAAGGCTAAGGACCTGCAAACTTTCAGTGTTCCCAAAGTGGTCTTACTCCAGGACAAAATCTGATTGCTATTCTCTGTGTCTGATCTTTGCAGATTTCTTACCTGGGTTTGAGACTGCTGCTAGACTCAGGTTCTGCCAGACACCTAGAATTCTGTCAGAGTGATAGAATTTCAGACTCCCCTTTGATCTGGGATTCCTGCCCTGCTTATTCCTCTGTAATCTGGGCTAGGCAGGGAACTGAGACTCCTCTCTTCTAGGGATCTGCTAGCTGACTCTGGAACTTCATTCTTTTTTTGATATAATGGCCAAATGCTTTTCTACCCAAGAACACAATCCCCATACTCAGGTACCCTTCCCAATCTGCCTTGTATATGGATTCCAAAACTGATAGTAGTTGGCACCTATTCTCATCTCAATGCCCTGGTATGAATCTGGTGGTGATCTAGTATGCTTTTAGGACCTCCTCTTACCCTAGTGCACAGTCTCTTCCTAGACACTAGCATGCTCTAAAAATGATGTGCTCCTTGCCCTACTTGTTCCCAGTGTCTGAAGACTTCTTTGGCTTCTTATGCCGACTTGTATTAAATAAATGACTTGTAACTTTTTTCTAGATTTCTCCATCAGGATTTAATCTGATTTTTTAGCTCTGTTTGAAGGAGTTTTATGAAAAGGAAATTGGCTGCTTCTTACTACTCTGCCATCTTGGCTCTCCTCCATTGTGTTCAGATTAATTTTCCTAAAGTGCTATTCTGATCATGTCACACACTCCTAATTTAACAAATTCTTGTAGCTTTCTATTGTCTCCAAGATAAAATATAAAATCCTGTTCATTTTTCAAAGCCCTTCATAACCTATTGCCTTTCTGCCTTTCCAGTCTTCTTATGTCTTCCTCCTCCCTTCCACATACTCTGATATCCAGTGACACTGGCTTCCTTGCTGTCTTTGTCTTTAATGAAGCATTCCATGTCTTGACTCTCCCCCATGCCTGATATTCTCTCCCTCTTCATCTCCACCTCTGAGCATTCCTGTCTTCCATCTTCTCAACTAAAGTCTAACCTTCAAGGAAACCTTTCAGTTAGTCAATCAACAAGCATTTTTTGTAATCACTGTTTTTAAGTCAGTGTCTGTTCTGAGCCAAGCTTTCTGCTAAGTGCTGGGGATACAAAGAAAAGAAAAAAAAAAACCAGTCTATTCTCAAGGAGTGTACAGTCTAACTTGGGAGACAATAGTCAAACAATTATGTGTAAACAAGATACATGCAGTATAAATTGTACATAATTAACAGGGAAAAGGCACTAGAGGGAGAGGTTAAAAAAAGATTTCTAAAAAGGAAGGACTTGAAGGAAGGAAATCAGAGAAGCCAAGTGAGTGAAGATGAGGAAGAAGAAAATGCCCAGCCCTAGGGGACAGCCACTGAAAATGAACACAAAAAAAGTGGTTTTTTGGGTGAAGAATAGCAGAATCCAGTGTTTCTATCAGCGTGATATGGTGCAGCCCATAGGAATGTTGCAGTAATAGCCCCCAAGCTACCTGGCCTTGGGAATGAGGTAGTCACCTTAGATATATAGCTTTTGGAAGTGATGTGACACAGCCTTGGATAATGTGTGTGGTGAAGCAAAGGGAGGTGGGCCTGTTATCTTTATTCCACTAAGCTATTCTTCAAGGATGTCTGGTTTGTCATCCAAAAGTCTGGGCTGCTCTCTTGGCACCTGGACTCAAACAATGAGCACTTCTTAGTTTCATGAAAGAAGAAAAGGGTCCTTGTAAGTCTCTATTACCAAACTTCTCACTAATCACATGAACCCCAATCTCATGATGTCATTTACCTTGCTCTGTTTTTTGTTCTCTACTCTCCCAACTTCACCTCTAGCAGTTTTCCCAATAAATATATGTTTGCTTCTTGCTATCTCCCTTTCTTTAGCCTGCTTTAATTGACATACAATTAAAATAAAACTTTACCCTATTTTAGAAATTAGAAAGCTTCTAAATTCTTGTGGGATGCCCACAACACCAGTCAGAACTCCAGTATATTTTAGAGATCCCTTGAACTCCAACAAGGAGTAGAAAACTGGAAAAGTTTGAAAGTTTTTCAATACCAGGCTATATTTTATATTTAATCCTGGAGGGAATAGGAAGACACTGGAGTTTGCTGAATAGGGTATAGTGACATGGTCAGACTTGTCTTTTGAGAAGAGCAACTTCTCAGCAGGCTCAGCAGAGCCTGGTGTGGTAAAAAGTGGTGAAAGACTTGAGGTGGGAATACCTACTCAGAGATTGTGGCAGTAGTTCGGGTGTGAGATGCTGAGGACCTGCACCAGAGTAGTAGCAGTGTCAAAGGAAATAAGAAATTATATCAGAGGGATGTCAACAAATGACCTTTCACAAGAAGCTTTTCCCATTGCCTACTGTAGGATTCAGTTCCTATCAGCTCCCTGAGAAGCTCTGATGATTCAGAGTCTCTGAACTGCAGACTCCCCATTGGTCTATGATTCCTGCTTTGGTTATTCCACAGTAGGCTTCAACCTGGGATGGAAACTAGAAGGCAGGCTCTGCTCTCCTCCAGGGGTCAGAGCCACATGGCTACTATTTACTTCTAAACTTGTTTCTCGATCACTACACAGCTAAGGTTTACAAGTGTCCCTCTCTGTCCCACTTAGGTGCAGGTTGCCTTCTGAGTCCAACCTAGATCTGTGTAGAGAGCAACAGAACTACCAGCCAACATTTACTCCCTTGATATCCCAATATTTCCTGCCCTTGTGCACAGCTAGAGTTCCCTTTTGGTCCCAGTAGCACCAGAATACTCTCCATGGCTCACTTTTGTCTGTACCCACTTCCCAGGATCTGTAGACTTCTCTATTTGTTTCCCTTTGCTGACCCACACTGGAAAAAATGACACCATTTTTTTCTCAGATTTCTCTAATAGGAATTACATCTGGTTGATTTCCTAAATGTTTGTAGAGGGGAATTTAATACAGATGGGCTGTACTTCTGGCCACCTTAACTCTGCCGCCTTGCTAAACCCTAGAGGACAGATTTAGAAGTACTAGGCAATATCTTTACAATACAGATATTGTAAAGAAGCAAAATTTAGCTTGATTTAATGGAGAAGTTCCTGATAATTAGCTTTGCCCACAAGTGAAGTAAACTCCTTTAGGAAGTAATAAGAATTCTTCTCTGGTTTCTTATCAGAGATATTGTAGAGCAGGAATTTCTAGCCTGGATTCCACAGATCCCCTGAGGGTCTATGGATTTGGGGGATCTCTAAACTTGAATGAAATAAAATATATATCCTTATTTTAGTATACTTGTTTTCTAATCCTGCATATTTTATTCATTTTAAAACATTATTCAGAGTAGACATTTTGAGAGTTGGGGAACAGTATGTCCATGACAGAATCCCTGTTGTGAGGAATTCGCTGTTTAGACTTTGGTTATAGTGGGTATCTTCTTAAGTCTGTTTTACCTTGGAGAGTCCATGAGTCAGAGACAAGTTTCCTCCCAGGATCACAAAACAGAATGTATACTGAATTCATTCATTAGATAGATTTGCTGTGTCTTGGGCCCTATGTTTTAAGCTAAGCATTATTTGAAGGGAATTAGATGCAGTCCTAGTCTCATAAGACATAATATGAAAGGGACTCTAGGAGTATGGGAATTTAAGGGAAGAAAGGGTTAAACCTTCTGAGGTTGAGGGACACTTGAGCTGAGTATGGGTGGAAGCACAAGGTTTGGAGCTGGGGAGAAGGCCTCCATGTTTAATTCCAGTTCACGTAGTTCAAGAGCCTCTGGGTGTAAAGAGAGGGGAATCTTGCAGGTCTATTTTCTACAGCTCCTGGATCCTGATTGCCAGAACCTGTGGCTTCCTGTGAGTAGCCTGGCAGAGGAAGCCTTTGAGTGAAGAGAGGTAGGAGGAGGCCTGCTTTTTTGCTTCTTGTTGTATAACATTGAAATGGTCACTTCAACTTTGAGAGGTTCCATTTTCTCAGCTGCTAAATAATCCTGAGTAGCTAGAATTTATCTGGAGCCTTCAGGTTTGCAAAGGGCTTTACATTTGTTTTGTTACTTTATTGAACTCCTGCCCTGTCTCCTTTGTGGTGCTTTTGTGAGGATTATGTTAGACAGTCAATATAAAAATGTTCCGAGAAGTGTTATATAAACATAAACTTTTACTGTGTTTATTCCAACCCCGTTTCCAGGGCTTTTTTTTTTTTTTTTTTTTTTTTTTAAGCCCTTGCTTTCTCACTTTGGTTTCTCACAGCCCATCAATAAGGAATGTTTTGGTGATGAGGTTGATAAATCTCTGAAGTAGATCACAGACAAAGCTTGAAGAGTTTATTCCCTCAGATTCTCAAGTAGACAATGGCTAACCTCTCTGAAGCATTAGACAAACCTTGTGCAAAAGCTAAAACCTAGGCCAGATGAATTTTTCTAACCAAACCCCAGGAGACCATGCCTGTACAATATTCATTTAACTATCTTCTGCAAACTGCCACCTAGTAATTATGGCCCTTTTGAGGTTTGATTACCAGGGTTCCAGACTAGTGACACTGTATCCCCAAAGAATTTGGAAGCTTAGATAATTTCTAAGTCAAGAGGCAAAGTTTTATTATTATTTTAATGCCACTAAAGCAAGCTAAATTCCAAGAGAGGAAGATAACAAAGAGCAGGGAGACAACAGGTAAATTTATAGGGATTGAGGGAGTACAGAACAAAAAATAGAGAAGGATAAATGATGACATGAGATTGGGAAACAACATGATTTGGTGGGAAGCTTGGTAGTGGGGCTTAACAACAACCACCTTTTTTCTCTCATGAAACTACAAGGTGCTCATTGTTTGAGTCCAGGTGCAGGATAGCAGCCCAGATCTTTGGATGACAAACTAGACATCCTTGAAGGATAGCTTAGTGGAATAAAGATATCAGGCCCACCTCCCTTCCTTTCACACACATTCTCCAAGGCAGTGCCACATCATTCCTAGAAGATACATTCCTAAAGTGACTATGTCATTCCCAAGGGTGGGTAGTTTGGGGTTTCTTGCAAAGTATCAAGGGCTCTACTGCTATTAGGGTTTCTCCTTTGCAAATTCTGTATCATCAGGCTTAATTTTTATCTCTCTTCCTCTTTCTCTTTAGTTCATCTTGCCTCCCCAAAACCTTTTTATTTCTTTCCTCTTTTTCTCTCTGCATATTGTGCTTATCTCAGGCTGGCACAAAGCTCTAGCAGCTCCTCCCACAGCACTTCTCACTACCACCCCCTGCATTCCAAATCATGAGAGATTTGTCTTTGAATGCACAAAGACTGAGTGGGTGCAACTTTCTGCCACATTTTTGGAGAATTTTATTCCATATTCTCATGTGTCTTTTGCCCCATAGATGCAATTCCAATCTTAGAATATGAGAGCTGGAAGTAACCTTTGAGCGCACTTAATGATGTTAATTAAAAAAAAATAGCATTTCAGAGGTTCCCACATGCTTTCCACAAAAGAACTCCATGAGATCAGAGATGTAAGTACCATCATTGTTTCTTGGGAAGGCTGTCTCGGAGAGATTATAGCCTCATAGCCTAGGAGTATCTGACCGAGGGTTCTGTTCCAGATCTCATTTCACCTCCAGTGCCAGGATCTCAGCCTGCCTCTCTAATCTTGCCTTAGCTCCCTTCTCCTTGTGTGGGTCACTTTAGGAAGGCAGGTTTAGGATTGGAAGGCATTGCAGAGGCCGTCTAGACCAAGGTTAAGAGATTTGCTGAGGTCTCTTACACATGGTTGGGATTCAAATCCCAGTCTTCACATTTTAAATCCAGAGATCTTTCCAAGGCAACATAGTACTTCTCATGAAATCATGATCTCATGGTTAATCACAGTTTTCCAGTTGATAGGAAATAGAGCTCATATAATCCAGTCACTGCCTGCTTGAGTGGCTCAAATATCCTTAAGAACCCCAAGTCTTGAGTCTCAGGCCAGGGCTCCTTCTATTGTTTGTCTTTAGACTCAGTGATAGAAGTCTAATAGCTAATTGTGGGTGAGCTCAACAAGAAAGGCAACATTCCAACCCTAGCCAGTCACCTCTGAAAAGAACTGAAGCCTCACTTATGACCCAGAACTTCTCCAGACATGCACCTCCAGGGTGTGTGAAAATAATTATGGCACTAGTTCAGCACATTTATCAGCTATCTATTTCTGATAGACCCCTCTGATAGATAGCTACTTGGAAAGTATAAAAGTGATCCAAGGGAGGTTTCTTGGAGGTGGTAACATTGGAGTTGGCAACACAGGAGGCATTCTGGGGAGGTGAGGTCGAATTCTGACAGTACAGTGGGAACAGAGATCACGTGTGAGGAGAGGACTGCAGAGTCCATCTAAATTGAGGTTAAGAGACTTGCTAAGGCCTCTTACACATAGTATGTGGCAAAACTGAGATTCAAATCTCGGTCCTTGGTCTTTTTAAATTCAGTGATCTTTCTAAGATAACATAGTACTTCCCATGAAAACATGGTCTCATGGTTAATTGCAATCTTCAAGTGGAGGGGAATATGTAGAGTTCCTAGGGCTTAGTCCTGACATTTAGAGCTGGAAGGTTCCATGGAGATTTTCTAGCCTCACCCCTTTGTTTTACAGATGAAATACATGTAGAAAGATTAAACGACAATCCCGGAACCCTGTGGAGAGTCAAGAGGAGACAGTTTTCCAGCACTTCTGTGGGCTTTCTGAGGCAGGGCTGGAATCTTCAAGGAATTACTTCTCTTATCCTGGCTCCTACACTGTGGGAAGAGGAAAGGCTGTCAACATATTTACAAACAAGTCCATATTATTTCCCTTGTATTTATTAATCCAGGTCTTAATATTTCAGTGTTTGCTAAATCCATGCTTTCATCATCATGTCCTAAATATACCAACAGTGTAAATTCTTATCCGATCTTTCCTTAGATCTTTTCCTCCATAGAGGATCTATCCAAGTAGTTACAGGCCTTCTCTGTTGTTTTTTAAAAAGTGTTTTTGCTCATTTAAGTGCAACAATTATCCCTTACTCTAGAAATGACTGGCCCATTTTTGTTCCTGGCCATATGTGTCCTTGATGTTCTTTTTTTTTTTTTTTTTTTTTGGCAAGTCTGGAACATAAGCCATCTTTGGAAACGCCACAGCCTCTTTGTACCCACACATTTGACTGATTTTTTTTTCATTTGTTTTTCCATTTTCATTTGGGTAATTTACATTTTTTCTGAGATTATATATTCCATGATTAAGAGTTATATAGGTATCAGCTGGAGAATGGGGATTTTTTTGTTCCATACTTGTGATTTCATCAGTATAGGGAACTCCTCATCCAAAACTGTCCATTGATGCATATTGAAAAATTGTCTGAAATGTAGTTTTTCAACGAGTTTCATAGGACCCTAAGAATTTAAATAACATTGAACCTTGATTTTCTACTGCTCCTGAAAGAATGTTATTATTTTAAAACTGAGTTTTTATGACAGGGAGTAGCTCTGAACTACTGAAAGTACTGTGTCTGTTTCTCATGATGATCCAACTCCTTATTTTCACTCCTGGGACCAAGGCCATTGCCATTCTACTTTGCCTACCCCAAATATAGCTACTTATAGAATAATTCAGTGGGGCTCCCCATCAAAGTTCATATTATAAACTGGATTATATACATTCTCCACTTTGTCTTTCCTGTATGGAATGTCTCTTGATGACTGTGGAGGTCTTAGAGTGTTCCAAGTCTCTATGCAATTAGTATAGTATCTTCAGATAGAAACATCTAGATGACATCTGTTTATATTTTCCTCAGCACATCTTCCATTACAGTGACAAAGCACCTTTTTCAAGCATATATTTCCCTTTTCTGTGTTTCACTTGATTTTAATTCTAAGCATATCATTGAACAAAGTTGTCTCTGTGGTTGAATCTATTGAGGAAATTTATGATTTTAATATATACATGAAAAATGTATCATTGGATACAGACTTTAAAACTTTTTGGCTTTTTACAAATCAAATACTTTTTGTAATCAATAAGCAATAAATACAGAGCGATCTTAACAATCACTACACTTTTTACAACATCTGTGTAGTATGGAAGACAGTATAATCTACTTTACAAAATTGTCTATAAAAGACTGCCTGTTGTTCTCTTAACTTTTCATCCAAGATCCCTTTGAGGTGGAAACTGTACTCAATACTTTTTGTGATCTGCTGCATTCTTTTAAAACCCCGCTATTGTGAAACATCTTGAAAAATCAATCCCTAAGTGCCATTTAAACTCAAGAATCAAAAATATAACTTAAGCCATCTGTTAATCTAGTAATGAAGTAAGATTCATGTCCTATGGAGAAGCTTCTTGGGCTCCCCATACTTATTAAGTATCTATTATGTTCTATGCACTCTGCTAGAGTTACAAATGCAAGGAAGTGAAACAGCTTATATTCTAATGGAGGAAGATGGCATCTAAGAAAGATTTAGAAATGCTTAAGAAAGGTATTCACTTGATTTCATAATTTGAAAATGGCTGGGGTGAAATGGGAAGACTTAATTCCAAGCAAGATGAGGTAGTTCACTTATCTGAGTTCAGGGACCCAGGGCTGAGTCCAGGTGTTTCTGGTAGGAAAGAATGGAGACCAAGAAATGATACATTCTCTGGACATACCAGGAGTTTTGGGGAGAGAAAGCTTCTTATTTTATTGGAAAAATGACTTAATTTTATTTGAGTCCCTTTCTTTTCAATTCAAAACCCCTTGACATTATATCCTCCTCTTTACCTTTCCCCCAGTTTCTGACACAGAGTTGGTCCTTCTCTTCTCCATGGCCAGCCCCTTTTCATGTGCACTTGGTTCCATTCCTTTCTATCTTCTTCAGCAAATTGTATCTTCAGTCAAATCTTCAACTTCAATTAATTAATTCCTTTCTACATGCATAAGCCTCTTAAAAAATGGTCACTATACCTTACCATCCCTTTTAGCCATTGTCCTTGTTTCACTTCCCTTTTGTCAACCAAACTTTGAAAAAGTTATCTAAACTCACTTGCTTTCACTTTTTTTAATTAAACCTTTTTATTTTCAAAACATATGCATAAATAATTTTTAACATTCACCCTTGCAAACCTTTGTGTTCCAAATTTTTCCCCTCCCTTCCTCCACCCTTTTCCCTAGACAGAAAGTAATCCAATACACATTAAACTTGTGCAGTTCTTCTATACATATCTCTACAATTATGTTGCACAAGAAAAATCGGATCAAAAAGGAAAAAAAATGAGAAAGAAAACAAAATACAAGCAAACAATAACAAAAAAATTGAAAATACTATGTTGTTATCCACACTCAGTCCCTACAGTTCTCTCTGGGTGCAGATGGCTCTCTCCATCACAAGACCATTGGAACTTTGTCTTTTCTTTCTGTCCTCTCACTCTCTTGTAAAATTTGCAGTCCTGTTTCCAACCTCAGCACTCAACTAAAATTGCTCTCTGCAAAGTTATTAATGGTCTTTGTCATTATTACCAATGATCATTGTCAAATCAGGTGGTTTTTTCTGATTCCTAATCTTTACCACATTACTGACCACCTTCTCTTCCTGGAAATTCTCTTCTCTGGGTTTTCACTTTACTCTCTCCAGATTTACATCCTACCTTTCTGGCTGCTGCTTCTCACTTTCTTTTGCTGGTTCATCATCTGCTTCACACTCCTTACTGTGGTTCTGTCCTGGCTCCTCTACATGTCTTTCTATATACTTTTTTTCTGGTAACTTCATCAATTCCCAACGGTTAACTATTATTGCTATGCAGATCATCACAAATCTACATATCCAACCCCAGTTGCATATGACCTACTGATTCTTAGACATTTCAAACTGGATACCCCAGAGACATTTTAAACTTGGCATGGCTAAAACTGAACTTTTGATCTTTCCTCCTAAACTCCCCCTTTTCTGAACTTTCCTTTTTCTTTCCAAACTACAACCACTCTTAGAGAGTATCAAATTTGAATTTTAACGCTATCCCTAACAATTCAAGTCTTTCATCCAATCATCTGCCAAATCTTGCTATTTCTACTTTTACAACATATCCCACATCTCACATCCATCTCTTCCCTCACAGTTAACAACCTTAATTTAAGCCCTAGTCTCCTTTAGCCTAAATTATTGCAACAATTTACTAATTGATCCCCCTGCCCCAAGCCTCATCATTCCTACACACTGTTGCCAAAGTAATTCTCCTTAAGTGACTACCCTATTCAGCAGTTCCAGTGACTTCCTATTTCCCCAGCATAAAATATAAATTCATCTTATTAGCTTTTAAAACCCTATAAAATCTGTCCACAACCTATCTTTCTAGCCTTGTTGAGCATTACTCCTCCCTTAGACCAAATTAAACCAAACTGCTTTTTTCTGTTCATCAAACATATCTCCCATAGTGTCAACTTTCATATCTTGAAAGCATACTCTCTCTTCCTTTAAGATGTAGGTCAGGTACTATTCCTGGAACCTTTCCTGATATCTTAATTGCTAGTGCCCTTTTTCCCAGATTACCTTTCATTTAGCTATATTGTATATATTCATATTTATTCATATGTGTTGAACATATTTTTCTAAGTAATTGTTATCTCCCTCATTAGAATATAAGCTCCTTGACTATAGAGATTTTTTTCATTCTTTATACTAGCATTCCCAGTGCCTGGCGTAATAGGTGTTTAATAAATACTTGTTGGTTGATGAAATCAGTAAACATTTAAGGGCCTAAGCCCTGAAGATACTAGATAAATAAAGTAGTCCCTGCTCTTAGAAAACTTACTGTATAAGGGGGGAAACAGCATGCAAATAACTACATACAAATAAGCTAAAGATTGGATAAGTTTGAGATAAGAGGAAAAAAACATTGGAATTATTGAAGGGGTGGATAATCTGCATTTTAAAACTATGAACTGTATCCCTATATTTATAGCATCCAAATGTGTGCCTGCGCTATGTATATATTTCTGCTGTGTCTGCCTTTAAATGTTCCTAAGTTAGAGGGCCTCCTTGTGATTGCCCCTTTCCTATGTCAGGCATATTCACTGCATAGGTATTTCCTTTGTGGGGTTGTAACCTTTCAGAGAGGATATTCAAGATGTGCATGAGGGGGGCAGCTAGGTGGTGCAATGGAGAGAGCACCAGCCCTGAAGTCAGGAGGACCTGAGTTCAAAATCTGGTCTCAGATATTTAATGTGACCCTAGGCAAGTCACTTAACTTCAGTTGTCTCAGGGGGAAAAAAAAAAGATGTGCATGAGGGAAATTTATCTTGTAATTTTTCTTTTATGCTTTTTAAGTGACATAATTAAAATAAATTTTAAAAGCATATAGTCAGTCCTTGACTTTAGAGACTTTTGTCTTATATGTCATAGTTCTGGCCCAAATGGTAACCGCTGCCTCTTTCACCTTATTCAGAAAATCTGAATGGTAACTTGTCTAAAGAATTGCCATCTCATGTAGAAGCACAAAATCACAGACTAAGTTGGAAGAGGCCTTAGAAATCAGCATGGTGTAGTAGAAGGAGCACTGGATTTGAAGTCAGAATTTGTGTTACATCTCTATCCCTTCCTATGTGACTTTGGGTCATTTCTCTGCCCTCTCTAGATTTCATTTTCCTCAGTTATAAAATGAGAAGGTTTTCACTCTGATTTTTAAAGTACCTTTTGACTCAGATTTTATTAATCCTGCCAACCCATCCTCACTGTATTTAACAATTTATGTCCTGCAACTTACCCACTTTTTTATAGTTTAATAGTTCAAAGAGCCATGACTAGATCCTTGTGTCATGGTGCTGACTCCACTGGATGCAGACTATTGTCCTACATATACTCATGAGTTGTTGGAGTAAAAAAAATAGTCACATAATGACCAAGCTTTGGTGATGAACTTCTCCTGACCCTTTAGACTGTTTTCTCCAACAAATAGACTATTCTTGTTCTTATATGGACCTTGAAACCCTGCTGGCTTGCGGGAAGTGGTGGTAGATATCAATTTGTCTGAAAAGATTTGAGCGTTTCAGTGAACTGTAAGGCCAAAATGAAACATGATATGTTCACCAAAAACATCAATGTAATCTCTAAAACAGCATTTGGAGAATATCCAGGAAAATATAATGTGTTGAAGTATATGTCTAGAAAAGTAATAGTCTTATAATGGTCAAATAATACTTTGCCTTGATCAGAAACTTTCTGTTGTTCAAACCTGGATAGTACATTTCAGGGTGAATATTCAGTTAAGGTACATATAGAAGGGGGCAAGTAAGATAGTGGGAGACTACGTCATATCATGTGTCAGCTAATTAAAGAAACTGATCATTTAGCATAAAGAAAAGACTTGGGGACTAGATAAATAGATATACCAGTTTACTGTGTGTCAGACATTGGATTGTACACAGGAAATGCAGTTATTAAGAAGACAGTATCTACCTTCAAAGGCCTTGCAGTCTAACCGAGAAAATAATGCCTAAAAGGGAGGTGAAAAGGTAGGAGAGAGGAAAGAGATACCAGCATGAGACAGAGATGGAAAAGTCTGGAGAGTCAGAAGCCAGATTTGAAGTGAGCGTAGCTAACCTAGGAATTTCTTCAAATGCAGGTTCCAGAAAGGAACTCTTCAGTTAAAAGAATGCATCATAGAAGGCCTCTTTTTTTTTTAATTAAAACTTTTTATTTGCAAAACATATGTATGGGTAATTTTTCAACATTGACCCTTACAAAGCTTTGTTACAAATTTTCCCCCCTAGTCCCTACCCCTCCCCTAGATGGCAAGAAATCCACTACATGTTAATTATATTAAAATACTTGACAAATCGAATATATCTGTACATATTTTTACGTTATCTTGCTGTGCAAGAAAAATCTTATCTACAAGAAAAAAAAATCAGAGAAAGAAAACACAATGCTAGTAAACATCAGTAGAGAGCATGGAAATGTTATGTTGTGGTCCACATTTCACATCCCCCTCTCTGGGTATATATGGCTTTCTTCATTGAACAATTAGAACTGGTTTGAAACATTTCATTGTTGAAGAGAGCCATGTCCATCAGAATTGATCATCATATAGTCTTGTTGCTGTGTATAATGATCTCCTGGTTCTGCTCATTTCACTCAGCATCAATTCATGCAAGTCTCTCCAGGCCTCTCTGAAATCATCCTGCTGGTTGTTTTTTACAGACCAATAATATTCCATAACATTCATATACCATAATTTGTTCAGCCATTCTCCAATTGATGGGCATCCATTCAGTTTCCAGTTTCTAGCCACTACAAAAAGGGATGCCACAAACATTCTTGCACATGTGGGGGCCCTTTCCATCCTTTAAGATCTCTTTGGGATATAAGCCCAATAGAAACATTGCTGGGACAAAGGGTAGGCACAGTTTGATAGCTTTTTGAGCATAGTTATAGGAGGCCTCTTTTGAGAAGGCAACTTGGAGCAGAGATGGAAAAATTTAACCAGTGTCAGGCCTGGAGCCTGATAAGGGATAAGTTCTTTCAAGTATTTGAAAAGATATAGGAGAGGCATTGTATTTGTACTGTTTGCACCAGAGGCAGAAGTGAGAACAGTGAGTTAATTCTAGAGTGAGAGATTTTGACTTGATTTAAAAAAAAAAACAAAAAACTTATACTTAGAACTATTTTCCAAAAGTATACTAAGCTCCCCATAGAGATAATTCTCTTACCAGCGGTAGTTTGGATACTTTCTTTCTTTTCTATTGGTGGCTATTGTTTTATTGCTTCTTCCCCTTCCTTCACTCCTCAAGTGAGCCATTCCTTGTAACAAAGATTAAAGAAGAAGAGAAAAAAAATCAATCCAGGAAAACCAATCAATATATCTACCATATCTGACAACATATTCAGTATACTGACATTCTAGAATAATATATATAGTATAATATAATATAATATAATAATAGCTAACATTTATTTAGCATTTTTTCATTATATTGTACTTTAAAGACATTATCTCAGTTGATTATTATAAAACCCCTGGAGTAGGGGGCAAGTATGATTGGACTTATTTTGTGTCTAAGCTTACTGAAATTTAAAGAGGTTGAGTAACTTATTGAATAATTTTGGGCCTCTTAAATGTATATAAATGGGACAAGTGCACAGGAAATTCTGCAAAAGTTTAGACTTTAAAAAGCTATCATTCCATTATGGAATATTATTGTTCTGTAAGAAATGACCAACAGGAAGATTTCAGAGAGGATTGGAGAGACTTGCATGAACTGATGCTGAGTGAAATCAGCAGAACCAGGAGAACATTATACACAGCAACAAGACTATACGATGATCAATTTTGATGGACATGGTTCTCTTCAACAATGATGTGATTCAAACCAGTTCCTGTTGTTCAGCGATGAAGATAGTCATATACATCCAGAGAGAGGCCTGTGGGAACTGAGTGTGAACCACCACACAGCATTTTAACGCTTTCTGTGAATATTTCCATGCATTTTGTTTTCCTTCTTAGGTTGTTTTTTCCTTCTTCTCTTTCTAGATCTGATGTTTCTTGTGCAGTAAGATAACTGTATAGATATGTATACATGTATTGTATTTGTCATATAATTTATCCTATTTAGCATGTATTAGATTACCTGTCATCTAAGGGTGGGGGTGGGGGGAAGGAGGGGAAAAGCTTGGGAAAAAAAAAGTTTTTGCAAAGGTCAATGTTGAAAAATCACTCATATGTTTTGTAAATAAAAAGCTTTATATAAAAAAAATAAAAAATAAAAAAATAAAAGAGTAGATTGGGAAAAAAAAAAAAAGCTATCATTCCAACATATGTAGGAAGTTAATTATGAATAAGACCAAGAACAGTTCTCTGATGGTAAGTGGTCAAAGAATATGAATAATCCTCATAAGTATGTACATTGTAAATGACCATATAAAAAATTGTTCCAGATAATTAACAAGTCTTTAGTACAGTGCCTAGCCAAAATAGGTACTTAATAAATGTTTCTTGACAATTTGTTAACTAATAATAAGAAAAATGATCAAAATAACTTTTGAGATTTCTCTTTATATTCAGCTAATTAGCAAATATGTTAAAAAATACAAATAGGTAGTATTGGAGGGATTTTGTCACAAGAGACACCATTATAATGTGAGTGGTGCTATGAATTGATCCAAACATTCTGGAAAGCAATTTAGAATTATTTTGGGGTGGGAAGGAACTTTAACCCAGAGATTCTATTACTATTATTAGTTTTAAGTTCAGGTACTAGAACTAAGGTCCTTGGCAGTAAATGAGGTAAAACGTCTAAGCCAGTAAGTGGATCAAAAATTAATTGTGGACCAGGATTAAATTTTTAAAATATTTATTTATAGCTCAGATCCGATAAAAGCCCTGCTCTTAGAAATTTTGAGTCTCATGAGAAAGACAAAGTATCTAAGTAACTTGTATGAGGAAGAATGAAATGAGTTCAAGAGAGAGGTTAAAATAAAGGACTATGAAAAAATTAGTGAGAACTCATTTCCACCTCAGTAAAGAAGGGGGGGGGAGGCAAAAGGAGTAAGATCAACAAATGAATACAATGGGGTGAGTCTATTCTATGGCTTGAGCCACAAAAGTAAGAGAAGGAAGATCAAGAGTGAGGAATGTAGAATAGTCCAGTTTGGCTGGAATGCAGAATATGTGGAGAGTAAAATGAGATAAGGTCGAAGATAGGTTGGAGCCAGATGGTGGAAGGCCTGGATCAACAGGTTGTATATCCCTGGATTAGAAATTCCTAATCCTATTTAGGCTTAGGCAGCTGTGCCAAAGAGGGCTGTTCTTGGCAGAGTTGAAAATAGAGTTGTTTTCCTGAACTCTTCTGAGATTGCACTTCCCTCCATCTTCTTTTCTTAATTCATGTAGGGAAATTTCATTTTTGTTTTAAGTGCAGCCAAATCCCCAAGCATGTTCAGGGCTTTCCCACTTCTGTACTTTTTCTCACTGTTTTCTTCGAGCAGAATGCCTTCTAGCCAACATGAGTCAGTCAGTTGAGCATTGATCAAGCCTCTATTGAGTTCTAGGTCCAGGAAATAATCCTGAAATAGCCCTGGCCCTTAAACTGCTGATATTCTATAATATGTAATCTTATACATGATGTATATAAAATGCTTTTGAAAATTCCAAAATGCTATATGTGTCCGCTCTTATTTTTAAAAGATAAGTATTAATACAGAGAATATGTTCTAAGTACTAAATGAATAGTTCAGAAGTAAGGTATATATTTACTTGTATATATTTAACTCAGAGGGAGTTAACCTTCCTGGTGTTACAAGAGATTTTAGCTGGACCTTGAAGGGTAAGTTTTACATAGGCAGAGTGGAGAGGGGATGCTTCAAAATCCAGCTCAAATGTATAAGTGCAATGGAAGAAGAAGGGTCTTCCAGACAAGGGGAATAATATAATCACAGATGCCCAAGTGTGAATGATTGTGGTATATTTGGGAGCAAATGAACAGACTACTTTGACCATATCAGTAGGTTCTTATAGTGGCAGATTTCAAGGGTCATTTTGTGGGAATCTTGAATGCCAGTTTAAGTAGTTTAGACTTTTTTTTTTTTTTTGTAGAAATCTGGAAACCAATAAAAGTTTTTGAGCTGGGGAAAGACATGCCTAGAACATTGTTTTCAGAAGATTTATCTGACAACAGGAGCAGGATGGATTGGAAAAGGAGAAACTGGGTAGAGAGAATATATGGGACACTTGAATTAGTCTGGATGTAAAGGATGAACGTGTTATCGTTTGCTTTTTTTTTCTTTCCAAAAATAGGATTTACAGTTTCCAAACCTGATGTAATTTCCTTGCTGCAGGAAGAGGAAGAACTATCTGGCTCAGATTTTCAAGGAATTCAAGAAACAGAGATCTCAAGAGATACTTACACAGGTAAGTGAGGATAGCTTCCTAGGGACAAGGGAATAACAGCCTAGCCATATACCTCTGAATCTCTATTCTGTGGGCTGCATGTCTTCCCAGCACTTGAAGCATTGAAATGAGACTGAGGCAGGCAGATAGGCAATAAGTATTTATTATTAAATGCTTTCTATGTGATAAGCATGGTGCTAAATGCTGGGGACACAAATATAAGCAGAAAGAAAGACTGTCCTTGTCCTCAAGGAGTTTACATTCTACTGAGGAAAGAGAACACAAAAAAGGGAGCTGAAAAGGTGGAGTGGGAGGGCAAAGATAAGTTAGAAGCACAACTGAGAAAGTAATGAAGCATGGCTGCCTTGGACCTATTCCAAAAATGGAGGCCCTACCTCATTAATGGGAGGCAAGGGAGCTAGTATGATAGAGGGAAGTTCTATAAGTCCGAAGGTGCTGAGGGAAGTTCCACTGTGAGAGGGAGCATAGCCTTCACGGTGATAAAGTCTAAGAAATACAGCAGGGATGGATCTAAGGAAGTGCCTTTTTTCCCTTTCCTTCTATCCGGTCATCTCTTTCCCAAACACAACCTTACCCATGAGAAAGAACTCTAGATTTGGTGTGTCAGATCATTTGAGTCCTAAATTCAGCTTGACTACCATTAACTCACTCCATGATTTTGGCTAAATCCAAATTTTCTTTTGTCAAAAGGGTCTTGGACTCATGTCTCAGGTCCCCTTCCAGTTTTAACATTCCATAGTTTTGTCACATAGTAAAATGTAAGGTCCCGAAAAGGAACAGTTTTGTCTTGGTAACTCCAGCACTAGAATATGGTGCTTTGCACATTACAATGGGAATTGAATTTAATTGTATTAGCTTAGCTTCCCAAGTGCAACTATTCCTTCCCTAAATTCTTAGTCCCTCTTATCACCACTCCTGGGAATTTCATTGCTATTCTCTCTAAAAATCTGTTACATAAGCTCCTCTTTGCCTCTCTGTAACTTATGTTCAGTCTGTTCATCCTAAAATTTTCCTGTTCGTGCCTTCTAGCCTATGCCACTAGTTAAGGTTCCCAACTATTTTAATGGGCAGGTGGAGGATTCTAGAATCTTGCCCTAGGCTTTAGGATTCCCTGACCCAGAGGTCAGTTTCTAAGGTGTCTTTGCCTTTGGCCTTTAGGCTTCCACCTTTTGTACTTAACTAAATTTCTCTGATTATTAAATTACATTTTGAGGCACTGAGCCTATCTGGTACCAGGTCTAAACACTAATTTTTTGACTCCCTGACATTCCTTTGAGTGTCCTTTCCTATTGCCCTCTTCCTTCTTTATCTTTTCGCCCTTTTTCACATAATCCAGATTATAAGAGGATATTTTCTAGGGCTTGTTTGTAAAATAAAGAGAATATGCAAATTCAGAAAATCTAAGAAAGTAGTATAGTAGTATACAGTAGCATACTAGTAGTATACAGAAAAAAATTTCATAGAGATTCAGACTGAGCAATATCTAAGCTTTATGACTTCATCCATAACTAAAGTTCTTAAGGATTAATGTGAGCTATCTCTAGGCGTGGAATTTGATACCTATTTTACCTCCAGGTAAGAATGGTTTTTTTCAAAACACATTTAAGCTAAATTTGAGATTCCGTTGTCTAGGCTCTGTTGGCCAGTCATTTGTGTATTTTTCCTATTCTATATTCATTCTTAGCTACTCAGGAAACCTCCTGATAACATGGTAATCTTTTGGCATTTCACCCAGAGTATGGTTACCCTTGGTTAGCTTTATCTTGGTTCATTCCCAAACTCCAAGGGCCAAACAAAAGAAATAAAAACAGATCAATAAAACAATTCTTAATCAGAATAATTCAATGAGAAACATAGATCGCTCCTAAAATTTGTATTAGATACCCTATTCTTTAGAGGGCATTCATTATTTTCTTTACTTACTTTGCCTTCCCTACCTGATCATCCTCTTACAACTTTGGCTATCTATCAGTTTTCCAATCCTATAGACTGATCAGGCTCTCTTCATCATACCCAGGAGGATTGGCAAAACCTGTGATGAACACCATCATTACAGGTTGATCACAAGTGATGTCACCAAGTAAAAATTCTTGCCTATGCCCCTTTTCCTTTTTCTTCAGTTAGTGAGGTCCTTTTGGAGAGCTATCAAAGCTTTGGGCATCTAGTAGAAATTAATTTCAAAGATGATGATTATCTTCCCTTTTAACCTGTTTCCTTTTTCCCAGCACAGGGAAAAGATGACATTTGGATTTTCATTTCCTCATTTCAGATTCTGAGTCTGAGATTGAATTGTTAACGCCAAAAAAAGAAGTATCTGAAGAAGGAGAAGAACATGGAGGAATGTTGAAAAGTCTCCTCAGGAATGTTCCTCGAGGACCCAAATTTGCAGAACCCTGTGAACGAGAGGACAGTTTAGAAAGGCAGATGGGAAACTCTGCTGGGGGCAGAGAGAGGATATCCCTTTCCCAGAAGCGAGGTTCCTGGCATATGACAGTCCTTCACCAGGAGGCTCCCCCAGTAGAAGGGAGCCCAGGATGTAATGAATTTGGGGGAAGCTTTAGTCTGAGTTCAAGCTTTATGACACGTCAGGGAGGCTCCATAGGGGGGAAACCCCATAAATGTGACACCTGTGGTAAATGCTTCAAATATAATTCATTACTTATTAAACACCAGAGAATTCACACTGGAGAGAAACCCTATGAATGCAGTGATTGTGGGAAATGTTTCAGAGGGTGGTCAGGCTTTATTCAACATCACAGAATTCACACTGGAGAGAAGCCTTATGAATGTAATGAATGTGGGAAAGCCTTCAGTCACAGTTCACATTTTACTCAACACCTGAGAATTCATAATGGAGAGAAGCCCTATAAATGTAATGAATGTGGGCAAGCTTTCAGCCAGAGCTCAAATCTCATTCGACACCAGAGACTTCACACTGGAGAGAAACCCTATGAGTGTAGTGAATGTGGGAAAGCTTTCATTTGGAGCTCAGTGCTCATTGAGCACCAGAGAATTCACACTGGGGAGAAACCCTATGAATGCAATGAGTGTGGGAAAGCCTTCAGAGGGAGGTCACACTTTTTCCGACATCTGAGAACTCACACTGGAGAAAAGCCTTTTGAATGCAATGAATGCGGGAAAGCCTTCGGTCAGAGCTCACAACTTATTCAGCATCAGAGAATCCACTACAGAGAATAATCCCAGGAATATAATGTAATGAATGTGGGGAACGGATGCCTTGATAGAGCAGAAAATCTACTTTGGGGCATGAGCCCATTAAAAAAAAATTAAGGTCCTAATGGAAAGAGTTCTTGTCTAATTCTCTTTGTGCAGCAACCTAGCCCAGCATCGCATGCAGTGAGGTAACTAATAAATACTTGGTGACTGGTGATAATAAATTTTTGTTCATAACTGTGTAAACTCCTTCAGTGACTGCTCCCCTATCCTGTTTACTGAAGGGTCACAATAAGAGGAAAAAAAATAGGGGAGCATATTGTTAAGGTGAAAAATCAAAATTTGAGGAATAGGTGAGTGGCAGCCAATTCTGTGAAGATCTCAAGGATTAGAGAGCATTAGATGGAGATCACTGGATTTGGCTGAGAGGAGAAACAAGGAACAATTCAATCACTACCAGCATTACTAAGTTCCCCCTTTGGGGGTATTCAGAAGACAGGCTATGGTATTTATATCCTTGAGGTTATCAGGGTGGAAGAGAATGAAAATCTTAGCATCCTTGCCTCCCCCTACATATGAAAGGGACCTTGAAGAGTGGAAAGAACAGTTGTCTTCGCTTCTCCTAAGTTCATAAGGTCCTTTATATCCATCTCCTCCCTATCATTTCTTGCCCTTCCCATGTTTATTCCCTCACTGTAGCTCTGCTTGCTGTGAGGGCAGGATTTGGTAGAACAAGATTCAGAATAGGGAGTCCAATTTATCTTTGTGTGGAACTCTAGTGGCTGAAGCAGAATCACTCCCTGCCCCTCAAAAGTACAAGTAAGGAACTAGGTTATAAAGTACCTTGATAGAGAACACATTGTAAGGGACACCACAGTATCAATAATAAATTATTTTTAAAGTTCATTCAAGGTAGGATTCCACTTATAGCTTTAATGAAGTAACTTGATAGTGCAACAGACTTATTGAATGATAAAAGAGAATGGGAATTCTAGTAGTTACCTGGTCCAACCCTCTAGCCTACATAGGAACAAATCTATAGCTTTCCTGATAAATGGTTATCTTGTTGCTGTTTGAATACTTCTGGTGATAGGGTACTTGCTAACTGCATGGAGAGAAGTTCAGGTCTGATTTTTAGGAGTCTAGTTCTTAAAATGAGCTAGAATTTGTTTTTTCTGTAACACCTATTCAGTATATACACAGTTGCTCATTTGGTGCTCTAGGGCTAAACAGTTAAACCTTTTTTATATGATAACCCTTAAAGTAATTTGAAGACACACTATGTTCTTCCTTAGTCTTCTTCAGTTCCTTCAACTAAACCTCATGAGCTCATCATTTTATCCTGATTGTCTTGTAGATGTGTTCCAATTTGTTAACAGTTCCCCTTAAAATTTGGTGCCTAGAACCCTACAATTCTAACCATGACATAAAAAGAGATTCTCATTTTAAAATGTCTTTCCTGAGAAAAGTATTAAGAGAGTTTTTCTGGTACTGTCTTTTGAAGTGGACACATTAGACCAGAGAATTCCCATCCTGGATTACAATAGCCATCTGATCCTGTGCTATATCTAATAGAACTTCCAAGGGATATATAGTGGTAAGTCATGGTTGTCCCTGATAGTGTTCTTAGAGGTTAATTCAGAGAACTCCATAACATCTTGGCTCACCTTAGTTATCTGTTAATATGCCACCAAAGAGTTCACACAATACTATTTTGAAACAGTTCATAGATTCAACGTTATATACCCTATCAGGAAATTCCCAGCCACCATAGATTGTATAACAAAACATTATCTCAGCTTATCTCTCAAATTTTAAGGGTTATTTCTTTGTTTACCCTAGCATTGATGAATATAGCCCTCTTCGTTCCATCCCTGTCATTCATTCATTATTATAGGTTCTTAGTACATAAAGTAATTTCATTTCTCTAGAACTCCTTAGGATTTAGAGACCTTAGAGATGGGGTAGTCCAACTACATTTTGCGAATAAGGAAACTGGGCATGGAGAGGGAAAGGAACTTTTTTCTAAAATACTGAGAATAAATATCAGAGCCTATGTCTTTTAAATAGATTTTTTTTATTCCTGACATCTTGTGTCCAGAAATTTATTTGGCACCCCATAGTTTTATACATGTTTCTTATGTTAACATCTGTCATTTTGTATATTCTTGATAGTACATTTAGCCCACTAACACCCCCATCTCATTTTTACTTATTCTTGAATACAACAACTAGTTCATCTGATAAATTATATCTCATCAATGAGAAAAGAATATAAGGAATAGGAGCCCTTATCACCACTACCACCACCACTCTCCTCCCAGTTCTCTCTCTCAAAGTAATGTGCTTATTTTTAACAACTTTCCAAAGCTCAGGCTTTACCAACCTGATCCAATATTTGGGGCTAGACGTGTGGGGCAAGAAAAAGGCACGTGTGTGCATGTGCTCAGGAAAAACAATGCTAGAGGTAGAAGGGACCATATAGATTGCATAGTTTAAGTCATAAAGCACAAGGCAGCAAATTCCATTTTTCAACAGTTCTAATTCCTTTCTGAATGTTGCAAGATCATTGTATTCATTGTCCAGCAACCCTTCTTATAACGGACTCAGTTGTGGTCTCACCCCTTCAACTATTGAGAATAGTAGCCTTTCCCCTGAAATACTTCATCTCTGTTACTCCATCCATCTGCTCCCAGTTGTCTCATTTTAGGCCACAAGCTTTCCAAGGCATGAGTTAAAATATAAACTATAAGGCCCGCATTAAGCATTTATTGTATGAAATGTCTTTAAGTTCCCAAATTCTTCAGTAAATTAGTCATCCAATCCTAAAGATGAAAAATTTACAGATGAGAAAACAGCTCAGAAAAGTTAAATGATTTGACCAAAGTCATATAGATAGTAATGCCAGAGTTCAAAAGACTGTAGTCTATTATTAAGACAGTACACTATGCTACCTCTTATTTGTTAGGAAGTTCTTATATTGAATGAAAATCTGATGCCCTATGACTTCCCGCCTTTGGTCCTATTCCTTTTTGGATCAAGAGAAATAAGTCTTATCTCCCACATAGAATCATAGACTCATTATGGGAGACATCTCAGAAATCACCTAGGCCAAACCATACTCCAAGCAAAAATCCATTTAACAGGATGATCCTTTAGTGTTGAAAGATTTTCATCAAATCTCCCTTTAAGTCCTCTCTTCAAGTTAAACATTACCATTTCTGCCACACTTCCTATGACATAGTCAAATCCATTATACTGAATGCCCTCCAGGTAGAAATATCCTTTGGCAGGCTATAAACCACACAACATATATACCAATGTTGCTTCAAAGTAACAGTGGAATTATAGGTCATGTAGTTAATTATTCAATAATAGATTTAGAGCTGGACTGGAGAAAATATGAAGTCAATTCCTTCATTTTTCAGATAATGAAATTAAAGCCCAATTAGCCAATCTCTCCCCAATCTCTGCCCCATGTTACAGATGCCTAAAGTTACATAACTAGTGAGTAGCAAAAATAAGATTTGAATGAAAATCCTCTTTCTCCAAATTGAATGGTCCTGGGACAGCAAGATAGTGCAGTGGATAGAGGACCAGCCCTAAAATCAAGAGGACTTGAATTCAAATTCGACCTCAGTGACTTGACACTAGCTGTGTGATTCTGGGCAAGTCATTTAACCCTAATTGCCCCCAAAAGAAAACACAAAACGAGTGGTCTTTCCATTGTACCATGAGACCTCTTGGGGGACAGCTTGACAGGAGGGGTTCTGACTGCCAAGAAGTTGGCAGTTCTTAAACTCTCAGGTCAAGGAACCTTGACCACTAGATATATCCTAGAATCACTTGATTCTGCACCTAAAAAAGCAGAATAACAAAAGCTCCCATTTCCATGATGTTTTACTGTTTCCTCATTTTACAAGTGAGGAAACAAAATTCATAGAGGTTAACTAAGTCCATCTACTTTGGAAATTGTAAGAGATGAGTGTCTCAAATCAGTCTCATTGTTTCCAAAGACTATTAGAATTCTGTCACTGCATGATAATAGTCACAGAGGATAATCTCATACTGTGAATGGGAGCCTCAGACTCCCTTGCCTTCCCCATTTTGATCTTTCAACTGACTTTTAAAATTCCCCTTCCACTGCTTCCTTCTGTCTTCTTTTCTCTCTTATCCATATGTTCATTTATGTTCATTTGTGTGTTCCTTTTACTAATTTTTGTTAGGCACTTATTGCTGCCAGGCTCTGACAAGAAAGCATCCTAACCTTGCCAAATGTGGACATCATGGTTGCTAATGGGAGTAGGAAAAAAGAACATTTGTTTAAGAAAAACTGATAAAAAAAATTAACTTGAAAAGAAGCACAGTTTCTCAGATAAAATGTTGAGGAGAAATACAGACTATTCTGAAGATCTCTCTTCATTTCCCACCTGGCTGCATTCCTTTGGACTTCATCATGCCTTAGGAACCTCTTTGTCCTGCAAGACCACATCAAGTCCTGCCTGGTATTCACAATTATTAGTATCCTTTGTTACTCAGATCCCTGGAATCAGAGGGCAGAGCAAAAAGCTCTTCCCAGTATATCTGTTTCAGGTCAACCATTCCTTCCAATCTGTTTCAGGCCCAAGTCAACCATTCCTTCATTTCCTGAATGCTCTCTTTTGGACCTCATCCATGCCCCTGTATCAGGTACCTTTCTCCTGCACCCCACCTCACCCTTTTTAGCTTCCTTTACTGGGTTGTATTGCCCTATTAGTATGCAAGCTCCTTGAAAACAGGGATTTCCTTTTTCATACATGTATCCCCAGCACTTTTAGTACCGTGACTAGTCCATAGAAAGTGTTTAATAAATGTGCATTGACCAGAAAATTGCCCTTCAGAAAAATGTACTGAAAGAACCTATTTAAAGGTAGCACAACAATTAAGATGATGATAGCTGCAGACCATTGTGATCCATCAAATCAATTGCATATTACTATTTTAAAAGTCACAACTGAGAAATAACCAATCAATAACTGCTTGGGGACTGACTATAAGAGGACTATGTAAGGATTGTTGGAATAAACTTGACAGAAAGGTGAATCTTTTCCATTTTGCAATATAAATTAGAAATAGGCCATGGGGTATGAGAAGGCACTGCTGTGAGCCCTTGGAATGTATATGTCAACAGGAGAAAAAGCTATAGACAGAGAAAAAGAGATGACCAGCTGAGAGAATAGAGAAAGCTAAGCACAAGAGGAGTTGGAGACAGAAGACACAAGAAGTGAGGAAAGGAGCTATTTACAGAAGACAGAATATATAACAGACAAACAGGTGCTCAACTGCCTGATAGGCTCTGCAGCTGCTTCAAGTCTCTCAATATGGAGACCTGTCTGAGCTTATGTTGTCTAGTGTTAATTAAAGGTTAATTCTCTTAATTAATTCTCCAAGGGTAATTCTCTTAAGTGATCTTTTACTGACTTTTTTGCTCTCTTCTGGCTTAAGAGAAATAGAAGAAGGAAAAGACAAGTTTTACATCTGCTTTGCTGTGAGAAAAAAAACTTGACTTTCCTGAGAGCTGGTTGTACATAATCCTCTACTTTTTTTGGGGAAAATGGCTAGGGAAGTATTCTTGGCTCTAATTAATACATATGGCTTGATAAGGAGAAAATCCTCAGAGCCCCAGAGCAAATATGAGGAGAGTTTCTAGTCACTGAGCATATTTTCTCAGCATTTTCCCAAGAATGGATATGTGCTGAGTTTGTCACTATTTCAGTAGCCCACGAGTAATAGCCGAGAAGCAGTTTTGCCTAGCAGGGAGCTCATTATGCCAAAGTTATCTAAGCTTGTTGTGAGGTGGCTTTGGCATATATTTTCCTACTCATGTGCTTCCCTGCTAGGTTTATGTAAAAGTCTCCCCAATGACACTGTGGATATTGGTAAAAAGTGTAGCCTTGGTTTATAGTTAAACTTATATTTTGATTATTCCTGCTCTCACTTTCTAGTAAGTAAATATTATGATTATCTTGTCTATTGTTGCTAAAAAAGATTATTATTCCTGTTTTTACCTTCTAACGAGTAAATGTTACAATTATGCTTGCTTTTGCCTTATTAAGTAAATGTTTCATGTTTAAGAATTCCTAGTGTCACTGTGACTGATTTAAATGCATGGCACACAGGTTGGGGCTCAGGAGCTACAATGGTGTGCAGGAGAAATGTATCTACTATTCTTTCACCCCATCTCACCCCATACAAACACAATAGGATTACCCCTAGAATCCTGAGAGATAGAGAGTTGTTGTTATCCTGTGGTTGTGACCATGGTCATCCTCCACTTTTGGAGAAAACAAATAAATGAAACTTGCTTGGGGCAGGCAAGTTAGAGAAGTCTGGGATGAATCACCTAGATCTGAGAAAGAAAGGCAATTCAGGATTGCATCTATAGGACACACTAGTAAGGGGCATTAGCCATATATGCACATGTATGGTATGCCCTTTGGGGGTAGAAGATGCATTCAAAGACAGGACTTTGGAACTTTGCCTAAAGAGCTATAAAACTGTGCATACCTTTTGACCTAGCAATAACACTACGAGGTCTGTATTCCAAAGAAATTACAAAAGAGGGAAAAGGGCTCACATGCACAAAAATGTTTATAGCTGCTCCTTTTGTGGTGTCAAAGAATTGGAAATTGAAAGGACACCCACCAACTGAGGAAGGGCTGAACAAATTGTAGCATTTGAATGTAATGGAATACTGTTGTTCTATTACAACTAACGAGCAGGTGGATGTCAAAACAAAGCAGCTTTAGATTTACATGAACTGATGCTTAGTGAAGTGAGCAAAATCAAGAGAACTTTGTGCATAGTAATAGCAACATTGTGGGATGACCAACTTTGATAAATTTAGCTCTCCTCCTTATACAGTGATCTAAGACAGTTCCAAAAGACTCAGGATAGAAAATGCTAGCCATATCTAAGTCTGAATGCAAATTGAAACACACTATTTTCACTGCTGGGCTCTCCCTGCACCACGTGGACATCCTTTGCCTTCCCTGATTGTCGTCCCCAACCCCATCTTCTTGTCCGTTCCTTCTCCGCCAATGAGAAGTGGCGAAACCTAGAATGCCTTGGGATTTCTCTGTCCCTGTTTCTCACTGATCTTCAAGAACTTGCCTTGTCCTTTTCTAGGTTGTCCAGGGAGAATATCCTAAAAGAACTTATCCCCAATGGACTGGGCTGTCAGACTTTATAATTGATAATCCAGAGAATCATCATAATTATATCTTGCTCTTATTTTTTTCAGAGCAACAACTAAACATTTACTAGGCACCTATTAGGTCTAATCATAGGGGGATACAAAAAGAGGCAAAAGATGTTCTTGTCCTCAAGGAGCTTACAGTCTAATGGGGGAGACTACATGCAAAGAATATATACAAAGCAAGCTTTATACTAGATAAATGGGACATAATTAACAGGGAAGGCACAAAAGAAAGGAAAAGCTTGTTACTTTATTACAGATGATTCTGTAGCCATTTTATGTAATGAGTGAAATGGTTTAATTGATATTGAGCTCCCCATTACTGGAAGACTGTATAGAAAGGGTATATAACCACTTCAAGGGAATATTGCATAAGGTATTCCTGCAGTTAAGGGTTTGGACTGCAGGGTATCAGTTCCAAAAACACTTCCATTTTGTGATGTTATTAGTTTTATTCCAATAAGAGTCTAATTTTACTAAATAATGTCTATAGGCTAACCTATAAATTGTAGAACATTGCTAATCTGAAGTGATAAACTTCCATCTGTATTCCCTCCATCAATGAAATCACAATTACAGATAAAAATTCTATTCAGATTCATCCTTCCAGTTTAAGATTGGTTAAAGGTCTCAACTCCCAGTTAACTTATTCAATACAATGACTTTTTAAAGAGTCAACATCGTATAAGAGACAAAATCCTGCCTTCATAATTCTATGGCAAAATCGAAATTCCTCTGGTATTTAAAGCCTTTTACAATCTATCTCTGGCCTGCATACAGGTTTCATATTACTCCACCTCACCCACATTGCATTTAAGACAAGCCAACATACTTGTTCCCAATACACAACATTCCATCTCCTGTTTTGGTTCCTTTATAGTTGCTATCCCCATGCTTTAAATTCTTTTCAGCTCAACCCATCTCTTCCTCTTTTAATCTCTAGCTTCATTCAAGATCCAGCTCAGGTGCCATCTCCTCCAAACAGACTTTCCTAATCCCCTCACCACCCCTTCCTTTCCCCAGTTGTTAGCATTCTCCAACCCTCCTCCCACCCCCAGAAATTACTTTGGATTTATTCATCTGGGTACATGTGTCTCTCTAATGGATTCTAAACTTCTCAAGAGCAAGCAGTTTCATGTTTCTCTTTGTTTCCCAACAGTACCTTGTAATATATAGGAGGTGCTATTATATGCTTGTTGAATTGTTCATGGGCAAGCCACTTGGCTTGTCTAAGCAATAGTTCCTTCATTTGCAAAATATTTGCAAATACCTGTAATATATACCTTATAGATGGCTTGGGGGCTTATGTGAGACAATATATAAAGATGAAACAATATATAAAAATAAAAATATATAAACCTTAAAGTGCTAGAATTATTATAGGATCAGTTGGATCATATTTTCAACAACCACATTCCTCAGTCTAGAAGTAGGGTTGATTTGCTCTGTACACACTATGTTCTTAAGAAATGTTTGTTAATTTTGTATTTGAAATTCTTCACATACTTAAGCTCTTTAAGAGAGAGTATCTATTCTGTTGTCTGAGAGTAACCAAGAAGATTCAGAGACTGAAAACTACTGTATGAAGATTGATTGAAGGAAATTGGGATATTTAAAAGATGGGATCAGGATTGGGAGAGAGAAGGAGGAATAATACCGACCTTCAAGGATTTGAAAAGCTGTCTGTATGGAAGAAAGATCAAAACTTTTGCTTGGGAGTAGATGAAATGATAACTAGAGAGAAAACAAAGGCAATTATTATTTGCCTTCTGTTTTTACTTCAAGGAGAATTAACCTTTGTACTGGGAATAAGAAAACAAAATAGCCAATGTAGGTGATAAGTAAGGAGATAATAAAAGAGCACTTAGTTACCCTTGATGAGTTCAAGTCATCCAACCCAAATTGTGAGTGTATGTGTGCCCACTTGCATGCATGTTAGTGTGTTGTGACGGAGCCGCTGTCCATATTTGAAAGATTGTGGACAACAGGACAAGTTCCTTATGATTGGGGAAAAGCAAATATTCTCACTTTCAGAAAGCAACATAGACTTCAATTCCTGGGAAAATTCTGGGACAGATTGTTAAAGAGATGATTAGTGAATATCACAAAAGGAAGAAGTGATTATAAAAAGCCAGCATGACTTCATCAGAGCAATACAATAAGTATTAAGTGCCTACTATGTGCCAGGCTAGGCACCTGTGATACAAATACAAAGAATGAAATCATTCAGTTCAGTGTTTGTCAGGAACTTACAGAGACAGCTGGGTGACAGAGTAGACGTGAGTGCTGGACTTGGAGTCAAATAGTCCTGAGTTAAAATCCAGACTCAGACATTTATATGATTCTTGCCAAGTCATTTAACCTGTTCCTCAATTTCCTTCTCTATAAAATTGGGGTGATGATAGCTTCTCCCTTACAGGGTGGTTGTGAGAATAAGTTGAGAATATTTGTAAAATGCTCTGCAAACCTTAAAATGCTTATGTAAATGCTCGCAGCTGTTTTTCTTGCTTAGGATTGTTGTATTGTTTTGTTTTGTCTTTCTTTTTACATTCTAACTGGGAATACAAGAATATTTTATATATATGTAGAAGATGATTCTTGAGCTGTGTCTTAAAGGAAGAACATCAAACTGATAAATTAAGGTAATGTTGTAGACATAATTTACCTAATTTTAGCAAAGTATTTGAAATAGTGCTATTCTTGTGGGGAAAAAGGAAAGCTGTGGATTAAAATGTTGGTGCCAGACTACAAGGGATCCCCAAAATATATTAGGGCTCCAGACTGGTGTTGCAGATATCCCAAAATATTTGGAAAGTTAAATAATTTCTAAGTCAAGGAGCAAAGTTTTATTATATTTGTAACACTAATTAAAGTAGGTTAAATTCCAAGAGAGGAAGATAGTAAAGTGCAGGGAGCAAACAAGTAAATTCATAGGGATTTGCGAAGTACAGAATAAAAAGCAGAAGAGGATAAATTGCATCATGGGATTTAATTCTTTAGGGTCAGAATGATTGGTTGAAAATTTGGTAATGGGGGGCTAACAACGCCCCCACTTCTTCTCTCATGAAACTAAGAAGTGCTCTGAGTATGAGTGCAAGAGAGCAGCCCATACTTTTGGATGACAAACCAAGAATCCTTGAATATTAATTTGGTGGAATAAAGATATCAGATCCAACTCCTTTTCTGTTACACTCATTCTCCAAAGTCCTGCCCATCATTCCCAGTAGCTACATATCTAAGGTGAGGTAGTCTGAGGACTGGACTACCTCATTCCCAAGACCAGATGGCCTGGGGATTTCTACTAGATCAAGATGATAATACAATTAAATAGAACTGATTGCCTGGATAGATTTAAAGAATAATAATTAATGGTTCAATGTCAGCTTGCCAGAAGGTATATAGTAGAGAGCCCCAAGGACCTGTGCTCAACACTGATCTAGTGAATGCTTTTTTTTTGTCAGTAACTTAGATAAGGGCACAGGTGTCATGCTCATTAAATTTGCAGATGACTCAAAGCCAAGCAAATAGCTAACCCACTGGGTGATAGAATCAAGATCCAGTATGATCTTGACAGGCAAGTGCAGAGATATTATCCATGTTGCCTGATGTAGCCTGAATCTGAATAAGATTAAAATGTAATTTGGAAATATTTAATAAAACTAATAAAAAATAGCATATAACATAGACAATGCTAATATGTAACTTTCTAAATAAAAATGGACCTTCAGGGATCATTATGTGTGTGCCTTAGTGCCCCTGTTTTGAGTTGAGTTTGACACCACAAGGTTAGAAATTAGTTGGACTGAAAGGAATAAGGTAAAAATCAGTAGAGATATTTTTAGGTCTTAGACTTAGCTTTTAAAAAATCAGCTCTACAGGTATAGGATGAGAAAGCATGGTGAGGCAGCAGTTCATATAAAAAAGATTGCAACAGATTTTAATGGAATAGGCACTCATGAATCAGCAATGTAATATGGTAGTCATAAAAGCTATGTGATCTTGAGCTACATTAAGACAAGCAGAGTATCAAGCATTAAAAGGTAATAGTTCCTCTGTCCTCTGCCCTCATCAATCTTCTGTAGAATATTGTATTCTTTTGTGAGCACCATAGTTCTGGGCAATCTGAACAGTTAAGACAACAGTTTGTTACATAAGTTAAAAGAAATGGGAATGTTTATCCTGGAGAAGAGAAAACTTTCTTCATGGAACATGAAAGCATCTTCAGGAACTTGAAGGGATATGATTAAGGGTGATTAATTAAATTTGTTCCATTTGTCTGCAGAAGACAAAAGCAGAGGCAAGGGATAGAAATTGAAAAGAGAGAAAATGAGGCTTGAAGTCAGGGAAAAACTTAAAAACTCTGCAATAAATCCAGGGTCTATCTTGTTGTGTACATAGTTGTTTGCATGTTGTATTCCCCGATTACAATGTAAGTTCCTAGCAAGCACAATCCATCTTTTACCTTTCTTTATATTCCTAACCCATAGCACAATTCCTAGCAAGTAGTAGGTGCATAATAAGTGTTTATTGACTGATTGACTAAACAATTAAAATTGTCTAAAAGAGGAACGGATGGTCCCCTGAAGGGTTTACTCACCCTCATTGAAAGTTTTCAAGTTGAAGCCACATATCCATTTGTCAAGTATGTTATCATGGGAAATCTTTATGAGAGAAGAACAGATAACAGTCTAATGGGGATTCTTTTTGAACATGGAGTGGGCTAATGGCAAGTCAACAAGTTATTTGATCTCTGTGAGCCTGAGTTTTCTTAGTTATAAAATGTTTGCTGAGGCCCAAACATTGAACTCTATCGTTGAAATTCTTTGTAATTTGATATATAACCAAAAAATTTCCTAACTTTTACAGTTGTCTAAAAGTTGACTGGTCCGTCACAGCAATGAAGATCTTCAAGTGAAAAATGAATACTTGTTAAGGATATTAAAAAGGGAATTGGTTGAACTAGAAGGTTTCCGAGGTCCCTTTCATCTTAAATGTTATTTTGTTCAGTTATAGCTTACATTAAGTTTAGGTTTTTAATCTAAGTCTGTTAGCTTGATATTTGGGGCTTGGGGTTTTTTATATTTTAATAGCTGCATTTCAATATAATTGGTTTCCTTTGTAATGCTATGTATTTCAATTTTTGTGCATTAAAAATATTATTTTGAGAACAGTATGATAGGCTTCATCAGACTGCCCAAGGAGTTTGTAAACCCTAAAAATGTTAAGAACTGCAAAGACTAGATAGATTTTTTCCAAACCTGAGATTCAAGGTACTTTCATAATATAATGACTATCTATATTTGTATATCATACCCTTATAAGATTGTAAGCCTCTTGACAATGGGTATTTTATCTTATCTCAGTTTTCTATCTTTCTTGGTATGTATTAAGTACTTTTTGTTGCTGTAATTTATTAAAATATTGGGGGAGGTGTGGCATATGATCAGGAGACGTGGGTCTTGGCACTAAATTAGGCAAGTCTCTCTACTACTCTGGGTTTGACTTAATCTACAAAATGGAGTTGGATTAGATTATCTCTCAAATTCCTTCAACTTCTTAAAATTCTTTAATATTTTTGAAAGCCTTCTTTGTGCCAAGCATGAGATTGCAAGTCTTAAAAAAAAACCTTATCTATATATTTTCTTATGCCCTATTACATCTTGGTTTAGTAGCTTCATGCCAGTTTTGAAATGCATGTAGATTTGTAACTGTTTAAGTCAGACTGACCTTTTAACTTGCTTTTTGTTCTTTTTATTCAATTCTGCTGCACTAATCCCAGTTGCCTTTGGATTGCTGGAACATGTCTAAGTCACTCTTCCCTTTGAGGATGTTTCTGGGTGCTGACATTTTGAACTCTAAATCACAATATCTTCTTTACCCTGATGTGAGTTTCATTTAACCAGATCTCTGCTGTGAATCCGGATAGATTACCTTGGGAAGACAGAAATCCTAAGGTCAACTGAGGAATCGTGCTCCGTTCTCCTTTCTGTTAGCTGCTGGGCACTCAGGATACTTGTTTAAATTCAGCTTCAATAGTGTTGCTGTTTCTATGATCTTCACTATGGCTCTTCACCCTTTCAGTTCTCTGTACATTCACTTCTTCATCCCAAAGGCCAGCCTTGACTCCTGTCATTTCTTCATCACCATTTTTCCTCTGATCCTTTAATGACCTTTCATCTTCCCCATCATTCTCACCCTGGAGACTTAATTCACTGCAAGTAACTAGGGGGCACCATTGTATAAAAATGCAGATGACTTTTACTGGCTGCAGATATAAGATGGAACATTAGAATTTACTGCCTGTAGCCCAAATATAGAATGACTCAAGAAATTATCAAATCAAGAAGGCAGTCCTTGATAGTTATGAATAAAAACAATAACAATTCTTCTTTCAGCTGTGTTTTAAGATTTGCCAAGTTCTTTCTCCACAATAACCCTATAAAACTGGTTATTACCAGTTACCCCAGTGACAGGAAATATGACCTACTATTTAAGAGATGGTCTCAAAGGTTGGAAGACTTCTGAATTCAAATCTTTCCTCTGATACATACCAGTTGTATCTTCTTGGGCAAGTGACAACTTCTCATGGATCTTAGCAGCTCTCTAAAACTATTAAGTTACAGAAAAGATGCCAACTTATACTGGAAAGAGGGAGTTTCCTCACCCAGAAGTTCACTTCTGTAACAGGTCCAGTTTAAGGGACATGAGGGATGGAGCTCTGGGGCTGAAGTAAAGAAGACCAACTTCAGACTCTTACTTATTGTGGGACCCTGGACAAGACACTTAATCTATGTCTGCCTCAGTTTCCTTAGTTGTAAAATGTATATTACAATAGCACCTACTTCCCAAGGTGGCTATGAGGATCAAATGAAATAATATTTATAAAGTGCTTTGTAAACTTTGAAGGGCTTCATTAACATTAATTATAATTATAATTCTTGCTATAATAACTTTATGGATGCAGAAACTGAAGCTTGGGGATGTTTGGTGACTTGTTTGCAGTCACCTAACTAGTAAATTTCAAAGCCTGGATTATAACCAACCCCTTAGCTCCAAATCTCATGCTTCTTTCCCTATTCCACACTGGTTCCCAGATGTAAGTTTGATCTAATTGTCTCAAGTGGAACAATAATATTACAATAAGGACAGTATTATGTTAGTCTCATGGGAGCTTTTCATGCCCTCACACTCACCCCTCCAATAATTCTTACAGCAAAGGTAATTAAGCTGATTCATTTTGGGTACTGTGTTTTCAGCTCCTAGCATAGCCCATACACATAGTAGGTACTTTTTTTTCCTTTTTTTTGCTGAGGCAATTAGGGTTAAGTGACTTACCCAAGGTCAAATCTGGCCTCAGACACTTAACATTTCTTAGCAGTATGACCCTGAGCAAGTCACTTTATCCCAATTGCCTCAGCAAAAATAAATAAATTATATATATATATATATATATATATATATATATATATATATATATATATATATAAATCAATTCCAGGCCAGTTCCAATCCTCTTGTGATGGAGAGTCATCTACACCCAGAGAGAGGACTGTGGGACCTGAGTATGGATCATTACATAGCATTTTCATTTCTTTTATTATTGTTTGCTTGAATTTTATTTTCTTTCTCATTTTTATTCCTTTTTGATCAGATTTTTTGTGCAGCAAGATAATTGTATAAATATGTATGCCTATATTTGATTTACATATATTTTACCATGTTTAACATATATTGGATTACTTGCTATCTAAGGGAGGGGGTGGGGGGAAGAGGGGGAAAATTTGGAACACAGGGTTTTGCAAGGGTCAATGTTGAAAAATTATCCTTGCATATGTTTTGAAAATAAAAAACTTCAATAAAAAAAGTCAGATTAAAAAAGTGTTTATTGATTGATTACATATAAATTCTGATCATGTGATTCTTCTGTTCAAAAATCTTCAGTGACTCCTTAGTGGAATAAATTTTATTTACTTAGCAGAGACAATCTTAGAGACAGGTTGGTGACACAGTGGATCGACCTCTGGGTCTGGAGTCAGGAAAACCTGATTTCGAATCGAACCTCAGTTACTCGTGATGTATGGAGTTGGCTAAGTCGTTTAATCTCTGTCTGCCTTGTAAAGCCAAATGTAAGGGAGGGCGATCTGTTTCTGCTCCTCCATGCCAGTTGTAGGGACACTGAACCTCCAAGACAATACTGAGATCCCAAAGAAAGAGGGACCTGTGATGTCTCTGTAGTATATATGGAGATCTATCAGGATTTGTTAGATTAATTCAGTTGTTTAGAGCCTTTTACTCACCAGACCCAATCCTTGGTAGCAGGAGGACAGAATGGCCAAGTCAAGAATGAGGAAACAAAGCAGAGAAGACATTTGTCAGGATGGCTCAGAGTCATGTGCAAGCTTCCTCATGGGGATGCTGGTACTTTTTTTGCTGTTTTCATTTACTCATAGGTCCTGTTCCCACCTTGGCTACATCCATCCTTGATGATCTGCTCATACAATCCTTCTGATTAAAATACCTTCCACAAAGATACAAAAAGGCACAAATGGTACAAGAGTGTTTTTTTTAACATGGAGGAAGCAGAGGAGTCTACTAGTGAATGACATTGGAGGCACAACTCACAAAAGCGTTACAAGTACAAGTAGGGAAATAACATGATCAATACGAGAATTACCACACTTGTTTGTTAGTCTTCTACCATCTCATCCCTAGGAATATGAAGGAAGAATCAATGGCATTTGGTAATTAGTGGGAGAATTGAATTTCTGAACTTATTACAGGCCAACTGAATTTCTGAATTAAGTTCAGAGACAAAGGAACATGTCTTGGGAAATTTTACAACATATTGAGGTGAGAGTGATACATAATAGAATCAATTACAAAATAATATCAAAATTATTTGATTTTCCCAACTTCCCCTTTTTTTTCAATGGGAGACTATCACAATTTTCCCTGATCAATCAATGTAAAAATAAGAAGAATGATCAATCACAATACAAGTCATAGTGAGAGTATCTAAAACCATGGACTAATTATAGAGGGGAAATCCACATCACATCAAGATAACTGAGAATTCAGTATACAAAAACAGTGAAACAAAAAGCCAGAGTAATACAATAAAAACCATCAACATGAGTTAACATCAAGTCTTTTTGAATTTTGGTAACTCACTCCCATTTTAATATCATCTGGGATCTCAGATGTCCCATGTAGTTGTCTGGTTTCTGGAAACATTTCCTAAGGCAGTCTGAAATAGGTCTTGTCCCCAGGGGCACTTCTTTAGTAGATTTGTTTCTCTGTTCCAAATTATTTATGGAGTAAGATGTCCCAGCTAAAATCTGTTAGAAAATAGATATCAAGAGAAGGTAGGTCAGCCTCTAAGATGACAGAAAAAGAAATGATGAATGTTGGAGGGGATGTGGGAAGGCTGGGACACTGATACATTGTTGGTGGAGCTGTGAACGGATCCAACCATTCTGGAGAGCAATTTAGAACTATGCTCAAAGAGTTATCAAACTGTGCATACCCTTTGACCCAGCAGTGTTTCTACTGGGCCTATATCCCAAAGAGATCTCAAAGGAAGGAAAGGGACCCACATGTGCAAAAATGTTTATGGCAGCCTTCTTTGTAGTGGCTAGAAACTAGAAACTGAATGGATGCCCATCAATTGGAAAGTGGCTAAATAAATTATGGTAAGTATTTTAATATAATTAACATGTATAATTGTATACATGTATAATGTATAACATGTATAATTAACATAATAACTTCCTGCCATCTAGGGGAGGGGAGGAGACTAGGAAAAAAAATTTGTAACGGAAAGCTTTGTAAGGGTCAGTGCTGAAGAACTACCCATACATATGTTATGCAAATAAAAAGCTTTAAAAAAATAAAAAAATAAATTATGGTATATGAATGTTATGGAATATTATTGATCTATAAGAAACAATCAGCAAGATGATTTTACAAAGGCCTGGAGAGACTTACATGAACTAATTCTGATTGAAATCAGCAGAACCAGGAGATCATTGTACATAGCAACAAGAAGATTATGTGATGATCAGTTCTGATGGACATGGCTCTCTTCAACAGTGAGATGATTCAAACTAGTTCCAATTGTTCAATCATAAAGAGAGCCATCTTCAACCAGAGAGAAGCCTGTGGGAACTGAGTGTGGACTACAACATAGTATTTTCACTCTTTTTGTTGTTATTTGCTTGCATCTTATTTTGCTTCTTTTTTTTTTAAACTGGTTTGATTGGATTTTCCTTGTGTAGCATGATAATTGTATAAATATGTATGCATATAATGGATTTGACATATATTTCTACCATGTTTAGCATGTATTGGACTACTTACCATCTAGGGAAGGGCATGGGACAAGCAGGGGTGGGGGGAGAATTGGAACACAAGGTTTTGCAAGGGCTAATGTTGAAGAATTGTCCACGTATATGTTTTGAAAAATAAAAAGCTTTAATTAAAAAAAAAAGGTAGTACACAGCCTCTCAAATTTTATTTCTCCAATAATTAGTTCCCGTGGTGAAAACTAGCTCAAACCTAATTTTATTCTGATTTTATTAATAATAAAACTATAAGAAGAACAGCATATTAGAAACCTATAATTCACTTCGGAGAATTTTTGTTACATACTCTATTTGAATTGTTTACATTTGACATACAGGATTATCTCATCTTGTTGCTTTCTAAAAATTTTTCCATTCCAATTAATTCCAATTCCTTTAGGAGGCTCAGATGCAATTAAGGATTTAATCCTATATATGAAAACATAGGCAACAATACTCTCATAGGTAGAGGCTTTCAACCCCTTTCAAAGTTTAATGATTACACCAATGAGTTTAATTACAAGAGCCTGATTTTACTCCAGTGTAACAAAAGACTTAGAATGCGATGTGTGTATACACGTAATTAATCCCTAATTGTATATAGAGAACAGTGTATATCAAATGGGTAATCTGTAGTAAAACATATTTAACTGTTAATTATATTCAGATGGAATTGATATTGCACATTTCTCTCCACAAAGATGGCTGAATGCAATGAAATTATATTCCTTAAAATAAAACAGAAGAGGTTTCTGACTTTGGCCTCACAAATTGATAAATTCATATCTTTGTCCAATTATTCCTATATCATTCTGAAAGAATGAACTACTTCAGGAGTTTATACATAACTATGTAAATATTAACAGTCAGATGACAAGCCTAAGTACTTAGTAATATTTAGTAGTTTGGGAGACAGGATGAGTCCAAATTCAGGGAAAACAGCAAGATTTTATATAATTGCTTTGGGTTCATGTCTTCTATTGATCACGTGTTCTGATTATAGAAATTTGCTGTAAAAGGAAAAAGCAAGGATATGCTTCAAAACTGGTCCTTCAAGCCTATGCCTATGGATACAGAATGACTCAATACATGCATTCCAGGATAAAGCATCCTTAGCTCTCTTTGATTCCAGGTAAGAGTCACAATTGATGATCTAGCTTGAAGTAACAGTTCTGTCTCATAGGAGACTCAGAAATAGCCAAGTGGGAAATATTCATATCCAAAAGGAAGTAATACAATTGGGAAACTGAGTCAATATAATCCTATCTCTAGGCACGCCAAATTTTTTCCCCTAGAAAATAACTCTGCCTGTAATAATTCAGGACCTCTGTGTAGTTTGTGGCATTTTTCTTGAATGGTGGATTACTGATTTATTGATCCATCAGACAACTATACCTGAGTTCAAAACTTAGAGCAGTATCAGTTAAAGTCCCAAAAGATTTTACTTCAAATACCATTACACTAATCACAACTTTGAGCTAGATATAGTTGTTTTCACTCTCATGGTGTTGCAATAGGCAATAAAAGTTTACCAGCACTCGTATGCAAGTCTTCACTTAACATCCTTCACTTGTTTTTCTTTTCTTCTTCTGTAGTTTAGACTCATTCTGGTGCAAAAATACATGATTAAAAATCACTTCTATATTATAAACAAACTTGTAAATTCTCAATAATCCAATTTCAAAATTTCAAAATTCCATAACCCATGATAAGCTGTTTTCTCAGGGGGGTGATAAGATGAATTACCTTGTCCAAATAGATGGCTTCAAGGAACCTGGAAAGTTTACAAAATAAGGAGTCCACAATGTCTTTTCTTTATACTTTTTCTCATATAGGAATTACCAATATTTCCCTTTTTTCCCATAATTTTTTCTGTTTCTACTAAATTTCTTCACTCAGTAATGAACCTAATAAGCAGGATTTTCCCCCCAAGCAATTGCAGCTCATCTATCTAAGAGTTCTCAGAAAGGCTTGGGCTTGCTTTTCCTGTTCCCTTAAATAAATTTCTCTTTTTGTTAGGGAGGAAACAAATCAAATGAACAGAATCTATTATAAAAACTGGTAGGAATCTTATATAATTTACAGCCAGAGATAGGAAACAAGATGTGCAACTTAGTTCACTTAAAACAAATTCTAAAGACTGTTAACCCAAGCTAAAATATTTCAACATTTTTAAAAAACATTCAAGCCTTTACCTTAAAACCAGCTTTTCATTCTGTTAATGCAAACAGATTATTAATTTTTTTCTGACCATTCTCCTCTCATTACTATTTGCCTAAACTTTCTATATCCGTATCCTCCAGTGGACTTTGATTAAAACTCCAGTAAAATTGCACTTCTTGTTTCTTTCATGTTCTGATCTGACACTTTCCTTAGTTTCTTCTACTTCCTTTTGCCAACCATATCTCAAATAATCTTCAGTCTTTTCACCTCTTACTTACTGTTGTGTACTCTTCACCCAGTAATATAAGACACTCTATATTTTAGATCTGATCATTTTCTCCATCTGTCCCCATTCATGGAATGTTCTCTTTCTTAATCTCAGTTTTTCAGCTTCCTTTTAAGTCCCAACTAAAATTCCATCTTCTACAGGAAACCTCTGCCAACGCTTCTTCATTCGCACTAGTGCCTTCCCTCAGTTAAGCATTTCTTGTTCATCCTTTATATAGCTTGTTTGTATATTTTTATTTGTTTCCCCCCATTAGATTAGATTCCCCCATTAGCTCCTTGAGGATGTAACTATTTTTCACCTTTTTTTGCATCTCTAGCACTTAGTATAGTGTGACCTAGCAGGCACTTTATAATTGTTAATTGATTGATTGATTAAAATGGCATCTTTTGGAGTTTGGGTTTTATCCTGGAGAAAGCACAGAAAGCAAGCTTCTAATAGGACTTGGGCTTTAGGAAGATTAATCTGGCAATGGCCTTAATAAGCATTAATTAAGCATATGCCATTCCATTGGTGAATACAATAGAAGTCATATATACAAAATAAATACGAATTAATTTTGGGGGGAAGGCACTAGAAATTTGGAGGATTAAGATAAAGACTTCATATAGAAAGTGGTGCTTGTCATGAAGGAATTGAAGGATTCCTAAAGCAAAGATAAGGAAGGGTACAGACATGGGGAAGAATCAGTGGAAAGGAATAGTGATGGGAATTGGATAGCTTGTCTAAGGAAAGAGCAAGGCCAGTTCTTTGGATGAACCATAGTGTGGGAAGGAAATAATGTATAAGCTTGATGAAAAGATAGGTTGGGCTTAGGTTTAAAAAGCCAAACAGAGGAGTTTATATTTTGCACATAGGAGTAATAATAATAATAATAATAATAGTTAGCATTTATATAATGTTTTAAGATTTACAAAGCGTTTTACAAATATCTCATTTGATTCTCACATCCTGGGAGCTAAGTACTATTACTAACTTCATTTTATAAATGAGGACAGTGAAGCTGACGGAGTTCAAGTGACTTATCCAAGGGTAAAAAGTCTGAGGTAAAGTGACCCAGAGAGACTATAGACAAATGAAAAACAGTCATGAGTAAGATAGAAATCACAATCCAGCTGATTAGTGAGGGAAAATAAAAGCTTTGATACTCTGGATGTCAGTGTAGATAGCTGGTTTGGGAGGCTTTGAAAGAAAGTGTGGGGGAGGAGAAGTATTAGACTGATTACCAAATTGAAGGTCTACAGAACCATTGTGCTGACCTCATTATTGTATGCCTGTGAAGCCTGGACAGTCTACCAGTGCCATACCAAGAAACTGAATCACTTCTATTTCCATACAATTTGGAATTGTCTTAGGAAGATTCTGAACATCACCTGGCAGAGTAAAATACCAGACACTGAGGTCCTTTCTCAAATTAAACTGCCAAGTGTTCAAACTCTACTGCAGAGAGCACAGCTCTGATGGGCTGCCCATGTGGTTCAAATGTCAAGTGTATGTTTGCCAAAAAGACTATTTTATGGAGAACTCACACAGGGCAAGTGCTCACTTGGTGATCAACAAAGGCAATATAAGGACACTCCCAAGTTCTCAAGAATTTTAGAATTGATTGCATGAAATGGGAGACACTGACACAGGACCCTCAGCACGGCGTGCCCTCATTACAGAAGATGCTGTGCTCCACGAGCAAATCAGAAGTGAAGCAGCTCGGAGGAAACGCGAGCTTTGCAAATTTAGAGAATCTACCCAAGTGTTCCTATGAACTATGTGTTTCTGACCTGTGGTAAAGCATTCTGAGCTCATACTGGCTTGATTAGCCACAATCAGACACACTGTAACTTGACTGTAACAGAGTGATGCCATTTTTGTCCTCTTCCAGAGTGAAGGACAGCCACCAGCCAATCAACCAGATACTAGGTAGCCATGGAGACTTGGATGGCTCTTTCTCTTTCCAGTACCAGGATGGTGTCCTTATTCATTTTGCATTTCATTTTCTAGAAACAAATAAAACAATGTTTATAAATTGAACTCCTTCCTTCCCCCTCTTTGATTAATAGTTGATATTACATGGTTTAATTAGCTTTAGACAGAGGTTACTTATTTCACAATTGATGAATGACCAAAGGATATCAATAGGCAGTTTTCAGAAGAAAAAAATCCAGCCTATCAGTAGCCATTTGAAAAGATAATTTCTAAATGATTAGTAAGTAGAGAAATGCACATTAAAATACTTCCTAAAACACCCCTTCAGACTCATCAGATTGGCTGTTAACAAAAAAAGAAAATGACAAAAAAAAAGTGAAAAACAGACACTTTAATGCATTGTTAGTACAATTATAAACTGGTCCAACCATTCAGGAAAGCAATTTGAAAGTAGACCCAAAAAGCTATTAAACTGTGCATATGCTTGACTTAGCATTAACTACTAGAGCTATATTTTCAAGAGATCAAAGAAAGAGGAAAAGAATGCAAATGTACAAAAAACATTTTAGCAGCTCTTTTTGTGGTTACAAAGAATTAGAAACTGAGGGGGTGCCTATCAGTGAATGGCAGAACAAGTTATGATATTAAGATGTAATAAAATACTAAGGAAGAGATTTGTGTGAAGTGATGCAAAGTGAAGTGAGCAGAAACTAGGAGAACAACTTATATAATGATTACAATATTATAAAGACAATTAACTCTGAAACACTCTAATGAACACAATGATTAACCATGATTCCAAAGGACTTAAGATAAAACATGCTACCAAATTCCAGATAGAATAAAGATGGATTCAGAGTACAAATCAAAACATATTTTTTCTTTTCTTCTCTCTTCTCCTTTTCTTCTTTATATATAGCTAATTTGGGGTTTTGTTTTGTATAACTTTATATGTTTGTAATGGGTTTAGTTTTTCTTGGCTTCTTTTTTCCCTTTCCTGGGGTATTCATGAAGTTCCCCTCAGGTATGATATCATTTCTCTGTTGGATTCTTGTAGAATCTTGAGGTTGCTTTCCTTAGTATGTCTAGGTTGACCTTAGCTCCAATGCAGATACCACACCAACTGTTCTCAAAACTGATAGGATATCTCAGAACCTCTAATTCTCCAAAATTCACATAGCCCTCCTCTGATTGAGCCTGAAGACTAGAGTATTCTCTTCTACCCCTTTCACCCCAAAACAATTACTTTTTAGATGTTTGGCTGGAAAGTTTTCACCACTAAGTTGCCAGGTGCTGAAAAGTTTAGTTCCAAAATATGTTTAGAATTGCATATGTTTAACATATATTGGATTATTTGCCATTTAGGGAGTGGAGAGGAGGAAGGGAGGGGAAAAAATTTGGAACACAAGGTTTTTCAAGAGTGAATGTTGAAAATTATCTATCCATATGTTTTGAAAATAAAAAGCTTTAATAATGAAAAAGAAAAGTTTAATTCCAACAGAGTTTATTGTTTTTATATGAACCCCACAATAAATGATCTGGTCTCCTCAACCAATCTTCAATCAAGGATTTCCTATGCAAAGTCATTATTTCATCCAATAGCTTTCAGAGTTCAGAACTGATCAAGAATTGATTCAAGGATTCTTTGCTTGTAGTCTAAGGCCTTTAGTTGTTTGGATGATTTGGAATTCTTACCTGTTTTTAGTTATCAGAGCAGAGCTCTGGTAAAATTATTTTGTGAATGATTGACTCAATTAATCCCTACCCTTATATTATTATTGCTATCTTATTCTACTCATCTTTTTTGATGGAGTTCATATAGAAACAATCTAGTCACCATCTTGGTATTCTTTCATATTTAATACTTGGTGTACTACCACAGAAGTGGATAAAATGATGACTTTTTGTAATTGCATAAGAATATTGACAATATCTAGGGTAACTTGTTTTTAGAACATCATCTGTTTACTGAGTAGTTAAGTTACTTATCTAGGGTTATACAGTCAGGTTTGTTTTTTTTTTTTGTTTTGTTTTGTTTTGTTTTGTTTTGTTTTTGCTGAGGCAATTGGGGCTAAGTGACTTGCCCAGGGTCAATACAGCCAGTTTGAATCTATATTATCCCAAGTCCAAGGCCAACTTTCTATCCTCTTGTTCTATACTGTTTATTCCTTCATGGCTTTAATTTCTCCTGTTAGATTTCTGTATTTTGTATAGTCTGGATTTTACAAATATTCATCATGGTGGCATCTATTAAAAATTGTTTTAAAATATTGTGGCTTAATGTTGTCTAGGCATTATAGGGCAATAGTTTTGTTTGTAATAATGTAATAACACTAGTACAATATACTTGTTGAATTGTTAAGGATATTTTGGAGTTTGATTCAAACTGAGAAAATCAAATTGATATTGTCTCTATTTTGTAATTCACTTTATTCTGTATTTTGTATAACTACTTAAGAAATTTGTAGGTTCTGCCTTTCTGAGCTACATTATCTCCTAAATCACCTTAATTCGAAGAAATATATTATCTTTATATATTGTCTCTACACATCTTACTGTTTAAGCACAACTAAGGGTGGCCTGATGTTACTAATGATCCATGCATATCCCATATATGATTAAGGAAGCTCTATTATCTCCATAAAAGTCCTTGCAAGATGAAGATGGGTTCCAGGAAGTAAATGTCCTGAAGGTTACAGATGGACTTCACAAATTAATCAGTATTCTTTAAGGACACAGAGAAGTTGTTATTAGCCTCAAATTCTTCAGGGGCAGCCAGATTGTGCAGTGAATAGAACTCTGGACCTGGAATCAGGAAAACCCAAATTCAAAATCTATCCTTAGACACTTACTAACTGTGTGATGCTGAGAAAGTTACCTTTAAAAAAATTTTTATTTTATTTTATTTTGGTTTTTGCTGAGGCAATTGAGGTTAAGTGACTTGCCCAGGGTCACACAGCTAGAGAATGTAAACATTTTATTTTTAATACATATTGTTTTATGAATCATGATGGGAAAGAAAAATCAGAGCAAAAGGAAAAAACCATGGGAGAGAATTAAAAAAAAAGAAGAAGAAGAAATGAACATAGCATGTGGTTGATTTACATTGTCTCCATGGTTCTTTTTCTGGATGCAGACAGCATTTTCTAACCAAAGTCTATTGGGATTGCTTTGTATCATTGAGAAGAACCAAGTCATTCATAGTTGATCATCATACAATCTTGCTGTTATTTTGTACAATGTATTCCCAGTTCTGCTTGTTTCACTCAGCATCAGTTTGTGTGAATCTTTCCAGGCATTTCTAAAATCACCTTGTTCATTATTTTTTTAATAAAACAATAATATTCCATTATCTTCAAATACCACAGCTTGTTCAGTCATTCCCAATTGATGGGCATCTACTCATTTTCCAATTCTTTGCTATCACAAAAAGAACTGCTACAAACATTTTTGCACATGTGGACCCTTTTCCCTCCTTTATGATTTTCTTGGGAAAAAGACCCAATAATGGCACTGTTGAGTCAAAGGATATGTACAGTTTTATAGGTCTTTGGGTATAGTTGCAAATTGCTTTCCAGAATGGTTAGATCATTTCAAAACTCCACCAACAATGGATTAGTGTCATTGGGGAATCTACTTAACCTTGTTTGCCTCAGTTTCCTTATTTGTAAAATGAGCTGGAGAAGGAAATGTTCTGCTGACTTCAAGGCTGGTGCTCTATCTACTGCACCACTTAGCTGCCCCTACTAATGACAATCTTAGACATATAGTTTACATTTCCAAAGATAAAATTATACACAGCAACAACAAGACTATACAATAATCAGTTCTGATGGACATGGCATTCTTCAAACCAGTTCCAATTGTTCACTGATAAAGAGAGCCATCAGTTGTGGGAACTGAGTATGGACCACAACATAGCATTTTCACTCTTTCTGTTGTTGTTTGCTTGCATTTTATTTTCTTTCTCAGGTTTTTTTCCCCTTCTTGATTTGATTTTTCTTGTGCAGCAAGATAACTATAAATATGTATATATATATTGGATTTAACATATATTTTAACATATTTAACATGTATTGGAATACCTGCCATCTAGGGGAGGGGGTAGGGGGGAAGGAGAGGAAAATTTGGAACAGAAGGTTTTGCAAGGGTCAATGTTGAAAAATTATCCATGCATATGTTTTGTGAATAAAAAGCTTTAATAAAATTTTTTTTTAAATATTCTGGATCTCCCTTTCTAATTTGCTGATTTTCTTTTCCTGATCTTGTTTTTGTTAGATTTTAAAAAAGTTTTTTCTCAATCTTATTTCACTTTTAAAAGTTTTTGAGTTCTTATATGAATTCTTTTTGAACAGGTGACCATTTACTGCTACTTTTTGGGATAGGAGAGGCTTTTTTACTTAAGCATCCTCTTCTGAAGATGAAACTTGGACTTCCCTATTTCTATAGTAACGTTCTATGGTTGGGTTCTTTCTCCTTTTCCTGCTGACTTCAAAAAAAAAATGAGCTTGTTAGTGTAATCACCTCCAATCTTCAGGAGTGGGGGGTGGGAGAGGAGATTAGGGAATGGTGCCATTGGCCTTGGGTCCTCCTTCAGTTCTCCCCTCTGGCCCAGAACCTAAAACCAAGAGCTCCATCCTTCAGGGATTGTAGTGTCTCAGTCCCACTGCTTCTGCACTCACCAACATGTGCTGGTTCCGTCTCACCCAGAGCTGAGTCTTGGCAGCACAACTGGGCCTAGCATTTCTTATCAGCTGAGGTTCCCTCAGTCTTCTCTTACTCACCACATTGTCTGGGAGGTCAAAATTCCTGTGGCCAGGGCTGAGGCTACTTGCCAATCCAGTTAGCCCCTGGGTTCCCTGCTTGTTGTTTCAGCAGAACTAGCCTGGAAGTGTTTGCACTTCACAGCCTCCATCCTGGTATCTTTCTTCAGATCTCTAAATGTCCCAGAAAGATCACTGTTCTGACCAAACTCTTATTTTTACTGCTCTATGTTAGCCCTGAGGCACAATTTTTACTTGTTTGTGGGGAAAATCTGGAGAGCCTAGAATTTTCTGACCTATTTCACTGTCTTCTCAATTCCTTTTTCCAAAAACTGCTTATTCATATCCATTGACCACTTATCAATTGAGGAATGTCCCATATGTTTATAAATTTGGCTCAGTTCTCTATATTTGTGATGAGACTTTTATCCAAGAAACTGTCTATAAATTTTTTTCTCCAAAATGTTCTGCTTTCCTTCTAATCTTGGCTGTTTGATTTTATTTGTATAAAACTTTTTAAACTTGATGTTATAAAATTTTTACCACAATGCTGTTTAGTTTGTTCATAATTTTTTCTCTGATCTTTCACATTCTTCTAAAGGTACTTTCATTATAAATCATTCCAACTAGGTGCTTTGTTATGATTTCTCAACTTATCTTGCTTTTGAACTCCATATCAGCAATTTTTGTTCTCTTCTTTCCTGACCAAAGGTTTCACTCTTTGTATTAAAAAGAGTGAAATCTAAGTCAAATAGTTCTGTCTTCAGTCATCTATTTGTCCAGCTACCAAAAAGCACTAGTTTTATCTGTTCTTTACTGTCCTCCATTATAGTTTTTTTTTTTTAAAAAAACCTTTTGGTTCTCATTAGCATTTATCATTACCTTCAGATCATTTTGAATTTTGGCATGCTTGACCCCTTTACAAGTTCATGCCATGTGTTTTGTCCTCTATTACCTACACTTTCATTTTCTAGTCATGGGTTGGATTTTTTTTTGTGTTTTTTGTTTTTTTTTAAGTTAATGTAACATGAGCTAATATACTCAGGGTACTTTTAATAGAAGCACGTGTTCTAGAACAATGGAAGTAATAGTACTTCCTGTTCAGACCCAACCTGGTGTGTTGTATCCAATTAACTTATATCCCCACTTTTAACTTATAACCCACTTCTGGTTTCCATCTTTCACCCAACTCTCACCTGTGGTTCCAAGAATCCGTAGCATGTACAGCAGCCACACTCCAGGAAAACCATATCAGGAGGAGGGCTAAACTAGGCTGAGGGTAGCTGAGGGACCTCAATCCTATCATTGAGTTAGTTGACATCTACCCCAAGGACATGAAAACTTCCCTTAGTAAAATGGGCAGATAAAAATAATTTGTTTTAATAACCATGAAGATAATTAAAGCAGGCACACTGTGGAGTGTTTAAAACTTAGTCAAATACTGAAGACACCAAGGTCATCTGCTGCATCCCTGGCCATTGCCAGTCTTCCTTTTATCTTGCCACTGGACTTTGATGACTTTGGGAAAGAGGATGATGACCGTGCAATTTATGTGCAAATGCAATTTATATGCAAGTCAAGATGTCACCCTGTAATGTTATTGGTTCTTTTGAAAAGTGACAGAAAACATCCATTGCCCTATGTATCTTGTATATAGCTATATGTTTTCTCCTCCATTAGAATATATGCTTCTTGAGATCAATACTTGGCACAGTGCCTTGATAACAGTAGGGTGCAGAGCTAAACTCCCAAAACATTGGGGTTCCAGGCTGGTGTCACAAGGTGTCTCAAAAGCATTTGTAGACTTAGATCATCTCTAAATCAAGAGACAAGAATTTTGTTATGCTTCCAAGCAGCCTAAATGCCATAAGGGAGTTTTTGGCAAAGAAAGAGGATTTTACAACTGACAAGAGGAAAGATGAGAGCAAAATTCCCTAGCAGGCCCACAATTTACCAGGGCAAAGAAGCCATTAAGGAAAATGTCATTAAGATGTGGCAAGTTCCTAATGAATTTTTGATATCATAAGGCAGGTTAAACTTGTAAAAAAGGTAGTTTATCATGGGATTACAGTACAAGTAGCCTCTTTTGTAAGGGCAAAATAACCTAGGGGGCTGATATCATAACAGCTTTCTGATTGGATACGGTAACAGTAGAGTTATGATGATTTTTTTCTCCTTAGGCAATTGGGCTTAAGTGACTTGCTCAGGGTCACATAGCTAGGAAGTGTTAAGTGAATGAGACCAGATTTGAACTCAGGTCTTCCTGAATTCAGGGCTGGTGCTCTATCCACTGTGCCATTTAGCTGCCCCAAGTTATGATAATTTTTGTCAGTACATTTAATTCAGTGAGAAATTCAACCAGGGGCTTCAAGTAGGGATGAGACTGTAATAAATGTCCACTTAAAAATAATAAAAGGTCCAATCAAGATCAAGAGGTCAAGATTCTCATTGCTTGCCTCAAGGAGTAGCCTGGAATATAAAATTTAGGCTTTTTCCAAATAATGTCACTACCTATTATCAAGGGCTTGCTCAGACAGAGATCTGGGGGTCTTCCTCCACTCTTATCATTTCCCCTCTTGAACAAACAGGACCCAAAATCTTTTGGATTGTGGAACTGAGACACTTAACAGACTGATAGGCAATGGGTGCCTTAGATAAGGATACCTGATAACCCTTCCAGCCTAGAAATTAAGAGCTTGTACAGTAGCAGCCAGAGAAGCCTCCAGGGCTAGACTGAAGATAAGAATGTTATCTACATGCTAGATTAGACTGCAGTTAGTCTGTTCCAAATCTCTTAAATCCTTTCCCGATGCTTGATCAAATAAGTAAGGGCTGCCCTAGAAGCCCTGTGGTAGAACTGTCCATGTCAGCTGGTGGAGGTTGGGTCCTTCCAGAGGTGCCCACTCAAAAACAAAAAGAAATTGTGAATCTTTATGAAGTGGTGTGGGTCTTTATGATATGGTATGTAGAGAAAGAAAACTTTAAAATCTAAGATGGAAAACCACTGTGTATTTCCTGGAATCTGGGTAAAAATGTCATAAGGTTAGGAACCATTGGATGGATAGAAACAACAGCCTCATTAACAGTTCTGAGGTCTTGCAAGATGTGTACTCCCCATATGGCTTTTTAACCAGGATGGGAGTGTTCAAGGAGACTGGCATGGAATCAGAACTTTATACTTTAGAAATTTTTCACTCAAGGCTTGTAATCCTTGCTAGTTTCAGCTTCACTGGGTATCAGTGCCAGTGGGAACATATAAGGATCTGGGAGGCAGGCACATTATGGCTGAATCATGTGAGTAGGTCATCCTGAGATTCCCTGGAACCAAACAGAGAAGTCCACTTCTTCCCAGATTTCAGTGGAATATAGGAGGACCTAAAGAAAAGTACAAAAAGTGTTCTCTGAAGAGAACTGAATTTTGCCATCAGGTCATGCCCCAATAAGGGGAGAGGGTAAGAAAAGAATATTTAAACAACAGGTCCACAAACTGACAGGGTAGAGAGAAGGTCTGGAAACAGTGCCTAAATTTCTCATTAATCCCTATTATTCTATGAGATGCAGGGCTGATGGGGGAGTGTTGGGATAAGACAGATTCCCTTGAGGACAGTTTCAAGGCCAATGTCCCTGTTCATGGCATTGGAAGCACAAATCCCCTCTGAGCCTGTTCTGTTCCCTTGCCCTGCAGTTCCACCCCTCCACCACCACCTCCAATCCCACTGTAGCACAGTCCCTGTTAAAAATTCCAAAAACTGCTTCCAAAAGCTGGGCCTGAAGAATATAATTCTGCAGCTTCCTCTGACTGTCTGGGGCAGACTAATAAATGCATGCTGAGGAAAGTGGTCCCTTCAGGAGAAGTAGGGTCCAAGTTAGTATATTTTTAAAGAGCTTCTACAAATCACCTTAAAAGAAAGCAGAGTCTTCTGACTGCCACGAGAAGGTATGCTACACACCTTAAGATGTGAGTCTCTGGCCTTTGGCTGGGAGTAAGCCCCCAAGCTTCCCTCTTTTTAGAAGTCACTGTCTGAAGCAAGATCCCTCCTGGTAACTCTTCTCTCTGATCCTCCTTGACATCTACCCTGAACTTCGGGGACTATCCTCTCCCAAAGAAGGCAACTGAGGGGAACCACAGACACCAGTGTTTCATCCAATGACAGTGCTGGATACAGAGGAACCTGAAGCAGAAACAGATGCAGATCCCTGACAGGCCTTCAGGACCAGGTGATTCTAAACTCTAAAATAAAGGGAGTGCCTTTATCACAAAAACTAAACTCCATTCCTCTTCCTGAAACTATAGAGGAGACACCCAATCAGAAAAATAGAATTGAGAAGCTCTTGAATAGGAAAGACTAGTAAAGACACCTGCTCTTTCAAGGAAGACCAGTTCAGCATCTGTGGCATCTAAGGCAGATCTGTCAGAGTTCCAGAGTGCCCTCTGTTCCTTCCCAACTGAATCAGAGAAGAGCTACAACAAGAAGATGGTGGCTTTTGACTGTGAGATGGTGGGCACAGGGCCTAGAGGCCATACCACTTCTTTGGCCCCGTGTAGCATCATAAGTTACAGTGGTGACACGTTACATGATGAATATATTCATCCTCCCTGCAAAACTAGATACAACTGTAGCTGATCGTGCCATCTGCAATGACTTCAGAGCCCTCCATTACTTTGACCACACAAACCTTACCTGAGACACTTCCTGAATCCCTATTCTTAATTCCTGGACTGGCTTCCCTGAGGATGAATCAAACTCTTTGAAGTATCTGACCAAGCAGCTGCTCCATCAGGACATCCAGGTAGAGAAGAACGGGCATTTCTCAGCTGAAGAGGCTAAGGCAACCAGAGACCTCTACAAGCTGGTGGAAGTTGAGTGGGAGCAACAGCTGGCTGGGTCTCCTTCCTCTCAGGGATAGGGGAGGTGGGGTTGTGGGACAAGTAGTCATTTAAGAGAGAAGACATCAGACTGAGGATAAACAGGACTTAGGCTGGAGCTATTGGGAAGGGAGTCTCCCCCAGACCCAATCTCTCCAACCATAGACCATTGAAATTAAAAAGAAAGAAAGACAGCAGGATTTTCCTTGGCTCCTTGGGTAACTTCCTTAAGCTTTTTATAATTAATCTGCTTCTTAATTCCCTTCTTCATAGCTTCAGTGAGACAGGTCAACATGTGGCCCCTTTTTCCCCTGTCTCTGCTTCCCTCTTCATAATACTACTTGGGGTCTGCAACTTGGACAATAATAGCTCCTGGGGATATCTTTTTGGGGAAGGGGACTCAGCCATATTATCACCAAACTTATGGGCTAAATTCCAGTTGCTTCTTTTGTCCTCTATTGTATGGCAGGAGGAGATGATATTAACATCTCCCCAGGTAAGATCAAATTGGAGGGAGATTGCTTTAAAGCCCTCAATAAACTTGCTGGGGTCTTCAGAGTAACAACCAAATTTTCCCTTAATTTGGGAAAGATCTGACATTGAGAAAGGGGCATGTACCCTGAGTGTTTCACCTCAAGAATCTGCTACTTCTCTCAATTGGCAGAGTGTAGGAAGGGTAACCAAATCAAGGTCTTGAAATGGATGAAAAGGGGTTCTGTTTCTTGTATGGGAGAGACTGAAAAGAGGAGAGCAGGAGGTTGTATAATCTCGATCAGGATACAAGTGTCTGAGGGACCCAAGGGAAAGGACCCGGAGAGTTGGAGAAATATTGTTAGACATAAGAATTCGGATCCTGATATCAGGTGGTCTTGGGAGGTGTCCCCAGGCCTCTTGGTAGGAGTTACATAAAGGGATGAAGGGGGAAGTTAGTGGTCCTAAAGGTGAAGAGTCAAGAATCATCTAGGAGGTCAGTTTCAGTCTCAACTTCAATTCCTCTCTGCTAAATTTAATCAGGAACATCCTACATTTCAAGCTAGGATCTTGAGATAAAGACATGAAGACTTGGATATATGGAACTTCAATCCATTTGCCCTCTTGCAGCAGTACAGCTCAAGTATTATAGTTTAAAGACCCATTTCTCCTGATCCTCTAGGGTGTATTGAGGCCAGGTGGTATTACAAAAGTAAATAAATTTCTCCTTTTTGAGAGTTTTTAGGCTGAATCTGTTTCTGTTTTTTAAGGAGCAGCCTACGTGAGAGGCCTTAGGGATAGGAATTTTTAGGCTAAGACCATCTCCAAGAGGCAAATTTTCATTATTATGCTCTGTAGAGAGCCACAGAGAGTGGGGAGGAACCTTGGTGAGGTATAAAACCCTTCAGCCCAGAGGGAACCTGCTGACACAAAGTCTGGTTCAGCTCTCATCTCCCCTTGGGGTGTCTCAGCCCCTTGAGAAGTCAAGGGGTGTGTAATAACCTGTATTCTACTTGAAGCAGAGATACTTGCAATAAAAGAGGGATTTACATAATAATAGCAGGGTGCTTATAGTTAGCACATGTGCAGTGTGCTATAGTGATGTAATCATACTAGAGTTAGCACATGCTCAGTGTGTTGTGGTGATATAATTGTACTAAGGTATTTAGGGCTGAGAGAACTTGAAATAAATGGACTCCATGTTTGGCCATCCACAAGAGTCATCCTCATCAATCTTCCTTTAAGACCCAGAACTCAGGCTGGTCCTGAGATTCTCCAGAGAGAGAGTCTGGACATTACATTTTGGCACCCCAGCATGGGGCTCTAGAAAGCACAGTACATTTTGGCACCCTACTTGGAAACTCTAGAAAACACACTAGAATGCTCATTAACTGTTGGACTAAGTTCCAAAAGGAAGTTATCGAAGATGAAAGGAGGAAAAAAAGATTCTTCTACAGGAGAATCTTGGCCTCCCCACTGAATACAGTAACTGTAGAAATTCAACTGGGTTCCACTTAAGGCCCACTTAAATTCAACAAAGGCCTTCTCTTATCAGTGTCTCTCACTGTGGCCTATCTACCAAGAACCCTGTTTTTTGTTGGGGTCTTATTCATCCCATCAGTAAGTGCTTAAAAAATGCATATTGACTGGTTGATTCTGGATGTAATGCTTTAGGAAGGTGACAAATTGGATTTTGTCCAGAAAGGGAATGACCTTTCACTTTGATGTGGTACAGCTTTTAGGGATAACCCCAAGGCCACCTGCCTTTGAGAGTGATGTGATTACAAATGATGCATTTTTCCCCTTAGGTTATCCTGCCCTAATTTACTCTATATGACCAGAATGCTGAGCCCCAAAATATTTCAGGCCTGTTGGTCAATGATAATGGGATATTTGAGACTAATGAGTAACAACAATGAGGTGTTTAAAGTTAACATAGGCACACAACAAAATCGGTGTTTACCACTTGACCTAGTGATGTTTCAGGTCTGAAAACACACCTCCAGGAAGGTTCTCCATAAGCTCTGCCCAGAGAACTATGGGTACTGTACCTATGGACAAAGTCAGAACCAGACTACTCCTCAAATCCACCTCTAAACCATAAAATTAGCATATCAGTGACATGAAACACCTGGCTTCTCAAACGTTTCCCTATAAATTTACCTTTTTGCTCCTGGCTCTTTGCTAACTTCTTTTGGAATTCAGCCTGATTTAACTGGTATTACAATTTTAATAAACTTTGCTTCTTGACTTAGAGATGGGTCTGAGCCTCTTTTGAGATACCTTTCTACACTGGTCTGGCCCCCCAACTTGAAGTCTTTCTATTCTGTAAAATAGGGATAGTGTTTCAAATACCTAACTCATTGTTGTGATGAATTTCAAAATAATATGCAAATATTTATTATCCTATTCAAGTTAGCAAATGTGTATTAAGCAATTAGAATCCATCATATACTATACTAGTCATTGTGGTTTTAAAGACGAAAACTAAGGTTCTTGTCCTCCAAAAAATTGCTTTCTGTTAGGGAGGGAGGTGTGAACATGGAAAGAGAAAAGCAAGAATGGCGGCAGGATGGCTTGCATCTGTATGGATTTCTGGGATTTGGGATTTTTTTGCTCTCCCAAGGCAAATCAGTATCACTTGGTTTGGGCCTGGGGTGGGACTAAAGAGATATCCCTTCCAGCCCTGAGCTCCAACGATTGTCCAGTCACTCCGTGGTCACTTGATCAATAAGTAGTTATTAAAGACTCAATCACTACAAGATAAGTACTGAGCATGTGACCCTCCCCCCCCCAAAAAAAAAACCCACCAAAAAAGTTCACCCTGTTTGCTTCATTTCCTCACTTATAAAATGAGCTAGAGAAGGAAATGGCAAACTCCTGTAATGTCTTTGCCAAGAAAACCCCAGATAAAGTCGTTTAGATGTAGAGGGCCAGCAGTAAGTAACAGCTAGAGCTTCAAGAGGGCTAATTCCTTGTAAATTTGGGCTTGCTCAAAGATGCAGGTTCCCCCCTCCCTCCATAACCAAGGTTGAGAATAGAATGTGCTGACCCATTACCGACTAGTGGGATCAAAGAAGTGCTGCTAGCCCGAGGATGTAATAAACCTGGAAGCCACCTAGGTGAACATGTAGACATTAGGAAAACATGTTTGATATAAATTGGTGATGAATGGATGTAATAGGAACAAGGCATCACAAACTGGACAATTTATGACTATGTTACCATAAACAGATTGTTACTGTTAGTTACTGTTTAATGTTAATGTCTAGCTAGAATGTAACCATGGAATGTACACTAAGTAACTTAGAGATGTCTTGTATTACTGCAGTCCTAGCCTAAAGCCAGCATAAACCCTGGCTCTCAGATAAATAAACAGACTTCTTTTTTAAAGCACCCCCCTGTCCTGCATCATTATTTTCTCCTTGGTGAGGCCCTTGAGCTAGTCTCATGTAGAATCAGACGTGACTGAACAGCAAAAACAATATTCAAAAATTATGTGTGTGTGTGTGGAAGGGTTAATTTATGGAATCAACTAAGCATTTCCATAACTGTACAATAAAAAACATGATTGTACGTGAAACTTCAAGTCTACCATGCACAACTTACTATTCCTTCAAACATACATCAAAATTATCATGCAGATTTATCTTTTTTCCTTTTCTTCCCCAGTATCCTACAGATGGCTGCTATTAGACACAAAAAGGTATATACATGTAAAACCATTCTTTACATAATTGTATTTATCATTTCTTTGTCTGGATTCAAATAACATTTTCACATATCCTCTTTTAGTTAGGTATTCACCACAGACAGAATAACTCATCAACTCAAAGTCATTCTCAAAACAATATTGTTATTAATGCATACAATGTTCTTTTAGTTCTGCTCATTTCACTTTACATTATTTCATGCCACAATCACATGCCACAAACTGTTCAGTCATTCCCCATTTATTGGCATTCATACAATTTCCAATTTTCTGTCACCCACAAAGAGAGCTGCCATAAATATTTTAGGACAATAGGCTCTCCTTCCTTTTTTTTTTTTCTTATCACTTTTGGAAATAGACAAAGTAAAGGTATTGCTGGGCAAAGGGAACAGGTAATCCAATAACTCCTTATGTATAATTCCATATTGCTCTGCAAGATGGTTAGATCATCAGTAGGATGATTTCAAAAAGTCCTGGAGAGACTTACATGATCTGATGCTAAGTGAAATGAGAAGAACCAAGAGAACATTGTACACAGCAACAGGATTATATGATGATTAAAAACTGATGGACATGGCTTTTTTCCAATAAGATACTTCACATTTTTTCTATGTTTTGTTTTTCTTTATCGTATCTGATGTCTAAAAAGTCTCCATTTGTTCAATTCTATTTTTTTTTCCCTGAGGCAATTGGGGTTAAGTGACTTGCCCAGAGTCAGACAGCTAGGGAATGTTAAGTGTCTGAGACCAAATTTGAACTCGGGTCCTCCTGACTTCAAGGCTAGTGCTCTATCCACTGTGCCACCTAGCTGCCCCTCAATTCTATTTTTTAAGAAATTGTTTTCCTCAGTGAGTTTTTGTACCTCTTTACCCAATTGGCCATTTTTGCTTTTTAAAGCATCCTTCTTTTGTATTTCCTTTTACACCGTTCTCAATTCTTTTTCTAATTTTTCTTCTATCTCTCTTACTTGATTATCAAAATTCCTTTTGAGCTCTTCCATGGCATGAGCCTAATTCTTATTTTTGTTGAAGGCTTTGGATGTAGGAGCTTTGACTTTATCATCTTCTGAATGTGGGTTTTGATCCTCCTTGTCACCATAATAACTTTCAGTGGTCAAAAACTTTTTCTATTGTTTGCTCATTTTCCTAGTCTATTACTCAGCTTTTAATCCTTTGTTAAAGTAGGGCTGTGTTTCCAAGATGGAGAGTGCATTATCCCAAGTTTCAGGGGTTTTGTACAGCTGTTTTCAGAGATCCTTCCAGGAATCAGACTACAAGCACTCTTTTCTGCCCTGGAGATGTTAGGAGTGTCCCTGCCCCACTGTAGCTGTAAGATCCAATATGCTGAAGCAACTGAGTCCTGCTTTGCTGACATTCCAGCCTTGGGATTGGAGCCAGGGCTGTACTGGCATGGATTGTACTCCCACCCTGTTGCCATAGACCCTCTCCATTGACCTTCTGAGTCCTCCCTGGTATTCCAAGGGTTGAGATGTCCAGAAGCCTTTATTACTACTGCTGATTCAGAGATTCCGCTTCCCTGATGCTGAGGTCCAGCCAAGGCTGGGACTAGCGCAGTTCCAGGGCAGGGGTGGGGTGGGGTGGGACTGCACTGGTACAGGTTGTGCTGGGATTGCGTGCTGGGCTCCCACCCTGGTTTCACAGACCTTTTCCACTGATTTTCCAGTTCCTTGATGTTTCCGGGATGAGAAATCTGGAAGCCACCATCACTGCCACTGATTCAGAAGTTGGACCTGGACCTGGCCCAGGGCTAGGGCTGGATCCGGGGCTGCACCTGGGAGGCCTACACCAGGATTGCATGCAGGGTGCCACCCTGATGTCACAGAGCTTTCCTGCTGATCGTCTAAATTCTTTTTGGCTGGAAAATGTTCTAGTTTATCTTTTGGGGTGTTCTGGTGCTCTAAGATTTGGGTAGAGTCATTTTTTTTTCTAACTTTTTTTTTAATTTTTTTAATTTTTTTTTATTAAAGCTTTTTATTTGTATAACATATGTATGGGCAGCTCCCCAACACCGATCCCCACAAAGCCCTCCACCACAAATTCCACCCCCAGTCCCCTCCCCTCCCCCAGATGGCAGGAAGTCTACTACATGTCAATAACGTTGAAATGCTTGAGAAGTTATGCAAGAAAAATCCTATCTACAAGAAAAAAAAAAAAAGAATCAGAGAAAGGCAACACAATGCAAACAAATGTCAATAGAGATCATGAAAATGTTACGTTGTGGTCCATATTTCATTTCCCTCTCTCTGGGTGTATGTGGTTTTCTTCAGTGAACAATTGGAACTGGTTTGAGACAATTCTTTGTTGCAGAGAGCCATGTCCATCAGAATTGGTCATCATGTAATACTGTTGTTGCTGTGTATGATGATCTCCTGGTTCTGCTCGTTTCACTCAGCATCAGTTCATGCAAGTCTCTCCAGGCCTCTCTGAAATAGTCCTGCTGGTCGTTTCTTACAGAGCAATAATATTCCATAGCATTCATATACCATAATTTATTCAGCCACTCTCCAATTGATGGGCATCCCTTCACTTTCCAGTTTCTAGCCACTACAAAAAGGGCTGCCACAAACATTCTTGCACATGTGGGGCCCTTTCCCTCCTCTAAGATCTCTTTGGGATATAAGCCCAATAGAAACACTGCTGAGTCCAAGAGTATGCACAGTTTGATAACTTTTTGAGCATAGTTCCAAATTGCTCTCCAGAATGGTTGGATCTGTTCACAGTTCCACCAACAATGTATTAGTGTCCCAGTTTTCCCACATCCCCTCCACATTCATCGTTATCTTTTCCTGTCATTTTAGCCAATCTGACAGGTGTGTAGTGGTATCTCAGAGTTGTCTTAATTTGCATTTCTCTGATCAATAGTGATTTGGAGCAACTTTTCATATGACTAGAGATGGTTTTAATTTCATCATCTGAAAATTGTCTGTTCATATCCCTTGACCACTTATTTATTGAAGAGTGGCTTGAATTCTTATATATATGAGACAATTTAGAGTCATTATTTAAAGGAATTTGGAGCAGTTTGAGGGAGAGGTATGGGGCAAGTTCCTGCCTTTATTCTACCATCTTGATTCCCCCACCACCCCCAGACTCATTTTAACAGGCCAATTCCAATAGACCTATGATGGAGACAGCCATGTGCACCCAGAAAGAAGACTGTGGGAATTGAGTGTGGAACACAATATAGTATTTTCATCTTTTTGTTGTTTTATTGCCTTTTTTTTAATCTGATTTTTCTTGTGCAGCATGATAAATGTGGAAAGATGTATAGAAAAACTGCACATGTTTAACATATGGATTGAATTACTTGCTATCTGGGGGTAAGGGAAGGAGAAAAATTCGGAACACAAGATTTTACAAGGGTGAATGCTGAAAATTATCTTTGCATGTTTTTTTTTGAAAATAAAAAGCTATTATTAAACAAAAATGGTTGGATCATTTTACAATTCCACCAACAATGAATTTGTGACACTATCCCGATTTTTCCATGTCACTTACCTCTTTTATCATTTTAGGCAATCTGATAGGTATGGTATGAGATCTCAAGGTTGTTTCAATCTGCATTTCTCTAATCAATAATGATTTAAAACATTTTTATATGACCATAAACTGTTGATTTCTTTACTGGAAAACTGCCTGTTCTCATCTTTTGACCATTTATCAATTGGGGAATGACTTGTAGTCTTAGAGATTTGATAAAGTTCTTTAGATATTTTAGATATGACACCTTTATTAAAATTCTTTCCCAATTATCTGGTTTTCTTCTAATCTTGATTTCATTTGTTTTATTTGTATAAAAACTTTCTAATTTAATTCAATCAAAATTATTTTACACCTAATTTTATTCTATGTCTCTTAGTTATTAATAAATTGTTCACATATCTGTAAGTGATATGTTCCATATTCTCCCAATTTTCCCGTAAAATTTTTCTCTATTTTTTATACAGGTCATATATCCATTTTGATCTCTTCTTGACAAATGGTTTGAAATATTGGTCCATTCCCAGATTCCTGCCATACTGCTTGTTCTTCAATTTTCCCCACAATCTCTACCAAATAATGAGTTCTCACTCCAAAATCTTGTATACTTGTCAAATGCAAGGTTGTTATGTTTATTTACTGCTGCAAATTATATGTCTATTCTATTCCATTGATCTACCTCTTTGTTTCTTAGCCAGCACTAGATGATCTTGATAATTATTGCCCTATTGATGTTTGCTTGCATTGTGTTTCCTTTCTCAGATTTTTTTTCTTATAGATATGATTTTTCTTGCACAACAAGATAAGTGTGGAAATATGTATACATATATTCAATTTGTCAAGTATTTTAACATAATTAACATATAGTGTATTTCCTGCCATTTAGGGGAGGAGGGACTGGGGGGGGGAAATTTGTAACGGAAAGCTTTCTAAGGGTCAATGTTGAAAATTATGCATACATATGTTTTGCAAATAAAAAGCTTTAATAAAGGGGGGAAAAGATAATTACTGCCCTATAATACAGCTAAACAGCTGGTACAGCTAAACCTCCTTCCTTTATACCTTTTTCCATTATTTCCTTTGATTTTCTTTACTTTTTAATTCCTCCAAATGAATTTTGTCATCAGTCTCTCCAATTCAACAAAAAATAATTTTGTGGTAATTCAACTGAGATGGTATTGAACACAAAAATTAGTCTGGGTAAAAGAGTCACCTCTACCATGTTGCTCTGTCCACGCACACACAACCAATCTATCTCTCCAACTATCCCAACCTGAATCCACCTGTATAAAATGTTCTCCTCAATTTTGTTTATATAGTTCCTAGGTTTGTCCTGGCAGGTGTACTCCCAAGCATTTTACATTATTTAGCCTTATTTCAAATAGGGTATTTTTTTTAATTAAACTGTCTCTTCTTGCAGAGCTCTGTCTGTGATATATAGAAATGCTAATAATCTATATGGATCTACAGTATATTCTGCTACTTTGCTAAAATCACTAATTGTCTCAGCCTACTTCCCAGTTAAATCTTTGGGATTTTCCAAGAATATCATCATATCACTTGCATAAAGAGATAGTTTTGTCATTTCATTCCCTATTCTGATTTCTTCAATTTATTTTTCTTTTTTATAGCTATTGTTAGGATTTCTAACAGAATATCATCATGTTCTGCAAGAAAAAAATCAGATCAAAATGAAAAAAAAAGGAAAAAAAACACAAGATAGAAAAAAACAAACAAAACAGTGAAAATGCTATATGCTTTGATCCATATACAGTCTCCATCGTTCTCTCTCTAGATGTGATTGGACTTTTCCATCCCAAGCTTATTGGAATTGCCTTAAATCACCATATCGCTGAGAAGAACCAAATCCATCACAGTTAATTATCACATAATTTTCTTGTTACAATGTTCTGGTTCTGCTCACTTCACTCAGCATCAATTCGTGTAGGTCTTTCCAGATCATCCTGCTTATCATTTCTTATAGAACAATAATATTCCATTGCATTCATATACCATAACCAATTCAGCCCTTCCTCAGCTGATGGGCATCCATTCAATTTCCATTTCCTTGCCACTGCAAAAAGAGCTGCCACAAACAATTTTACATACGTGACTGTGCTGGCACTGGCCGGTGTTGGAACTGCATACCAGATTCACACCTCGTTGCCATAGACCCTCTCTACTGACCTTACAAATTCTTCCTGGTGTCCCCAGGTTGAGAGGTCCAGAAGCTTCCAGCACTGCTGCTGATTCAGAGCTCCTGATGCTGGGGTCTGGTTGGTTCTGGGTTCTGGGGCTGGACTGACATAGCCTGTACTAGGATTGTGCGCTGGACTCCCACCTTGGTTCCACAGACCTTCTCTGCTGACCTTCCAGGTCTTTGGTGTCTCTGACACCTCTGAGAGGTCTGGAAGCTACCAGTACTCCTGCTGATTCAGAGGTCAAACTGGGGCTGGGACTGGCGTTGGGGCTGGAGCTGGGGTTGTGCTGGCCTGCACTTGACTCCCACCCTGATGTCACACACCTTTTCTGCTGACCTTTTAAGTTGCATTCAGCTGAAAAATGTTCTACTTCGTCTTTTTGGGTATTCTGATGCTCTAAAATTTGTTTTGAGTCATTATTTAAAAGAATTTGGAAAGGTTTGGGGGAGAGGTTGGGTGAGTTCCTGCTTTACTGCATCATCTAACATCTGTTTTCCAACATTTGTTCTCTTTTGTGAACTTTGCCATTCTGATGGATATTAGATATAATAATTGATTAATTTGCCTGTCTCTATTAGTGATCTAGAGCATTTTAAAAAATTTGTCTATTAGTAGCTTAGTTCTTCCTTAGAAAACTGAGCATTCATAACCTTTAACCATTTATCAATTGGGGAATGGCTCTTATATTTATGGATTTGAAACAATTGCTTGTACATCTTGAAAATGAGACTTCTGTGAAACTTGCTACAGATTTTTTTCCATTTAAGAGATAGAAAAATCAAGATAGTCCAGTGCTATTGAAGCCAGAGAGAGGAGAGTTTCAAGAAGGAAGTTGTTGGATCATGGAGGTCAAGAAGCTTGAGAATGAAATAGTTTTAGATTGGTAAAGAGCTTGTCATGGGTTACATATAGTAATCCTGTATAGATTTATTTGTTCAATTAGTTATTTGATTGAATACACAATGCAAAACCCTGTATTAGATGTTATAATAATATAAAAGAAATACTGTCCAAGAACTTATGGCATTTTCCTATTTAAACCCATTCAGTGGTTTCCTGTTATCCATAATATGAAATATGAAAGACTTGATCCTCAAGGTCTCTCTAAATCTTTTCCCCAATCTATTTCCAAATATATCTTCCATTACTTTCCTACAAATATCTTCAAGATCAGAGTAATCTTCTTATTGTCCACATGTCCCCATGAGGATATAATTTAGTTTAACACACATTTAACAAGCACTAGCTGAAAATACAAATATACTTCTCTTATACCTCTTTATACAGTAGATATATCCCTGGATTCTCAAAGGCTATTTTACTGGAGTACAAACACTGGAAGTTTCTTCCAGGCTGGAACATAGCCCAATGTCTTGTCCAAAGACCAAATTTTAACAAGTTTATAAAACTTGTATATATATATAAATTTGTTATATATATATATGTGTGTGTGTGTGTATGTATGTGTGTGCATATAAACTTTTGTGTGTGTGCATATAAACTTTTGTGTACATATATATATATGTATACACATATATGTATGCATAAAGCTTGTACCAATTCTCCAATTGTAGCAGTTCTCTATGTATGTATGTATAAACCTTGTACCAATTCTCCATTGTAGCAGTTCTCAAAGTCTGTTGACTAAGTTGTAAAGAGAATGCCCATGTGAATCAAATTACAGACTAGAAATACTGATTATAGAAAAAGTGTAAAAGACACTGTGCTAGATCCTTGGGCAGCCAAACAGGTTTGCAACACTTCTTGTCAGTGTGTCTTTATTTAAAACAATCCTTCTTGGAATGCCTTTCCTCACTCTTTTACATTTTACTGGACTCTGTCCTTCAGAACAGAGGTTCTTAATCTTTGGGGGATTGTCATGGACCCCTATTACAGTCTGATGAAGCTTAAGGAACTTTTCAAAATAATTTTTTTTTTGGTAGGGTGGAGGTGGAGTGTGAACTCTAGTTCAGGCCAGAACTTCAGGGAAGCCTGTATCAAGGAGAACATGCTCATTTATCACCTAAACACAGCTCTCTATGAGATGATGTATGTACAGACCTCATGACTGAGAAAAACAAGAAACTGGCTAAAATTATGTGTTCTTCCAGAAGGAACAAGGAACGTAACTTCCACAGCTGTTTATACACTATTGTGATTTTGCTCTATAAAAATCATGTCCCTCCAAGAAATAAATGGATTGCTTGCTTGCATTCTGCCTGACCTATGTCTTTCTTATCATTGCAACACCAAGCCAAGGTTGGGTCTGCTGGGAAAACCCAACAGTTTTTAAATGTATAAAATAAAAGGCAAAGAAAATAAATTATATGAAATATATTTGTCAAAATTTTTTTTAATTCATTAAGATTTCTGTTTATTTGAATATCCTCAGACAAATCACTTAACTTCTCTAGATCTCAATTTCCTCATCTCACTTCTTCTGAGATCTGAGAACTTTTATAATATGTATAATATATATTTGGGCTATTTAAAATTTTATTGTATTGTTTGAATTTAGCCCTGTGTAGCTTAGAAACTAGACTTACTTGTTGCTTAGGTACTAGATATATTGCTTAACCCAGGATACGGACGCCTTAAACTTTCAAGTGAGTTGTAGATTGCTGTAAGAAATATAAGGAATTTTTTCCCATTGCAATCTCTTCGTCTTACTTGGAAACTGTGTAGGTGATGACCAATCAGTTGTTGTATCTTTGTTCCTTTGTAATCTCCATTTGATCCCAAACCCAGAGAACAGGATGCATATTATAACTATCTAGTACAGTTTAGGTATAGCTTCAGGAAATCAGGAGGAAGGTTACCAGCTTCACCCCAACTCTCTAATATATTGTTCAAAATAAGTATCCAGAGCTTGCATGGCCTTGGCACTAGCTACCAGGGATAGGATTTGAAGGAAATTTACTCACCCCAACCCCAATATCAGGCTTGAGAATATTGCCATTGACAGGGGAGAAACAAAGTAGTTAAAAAAAAAAAAAAGATAGATTTGATCTGAGTCAGTCCTAATTTAGAATGGATTATATAACACAGGAGACATTGGCATAGGACTGCCCAGCATGGCGTGCCTTCATCAGAGAAGGTCCGTGCTCTATGAGCAAAGGAGAATTTAATTAGCTCAGAAGAAACTTGAGATGTGCAAAATTAGAGAATCAACTGCAAGTGTTCATAAGAACTGTACCCAGTCTATGGCAGAGTAGTTCGATCTCTTATTGGTCTGATCAGACAGTCAGACACATTAACCTGACTCTAAGAATGATGTCATTTTGGTCCTGTTCAAGAATGAGAGACAACCAACCTATTCGCATGAGTTTTCAGGCTTTGCTACAAAAACCTGGAGGGAGTTTGCCTTGTTTGTATGGGAGAATTTTTCCTTTTTATTTACTTTGCTCTTTTGTTTTATTCCTTTTACTGATAAATTCATGTAATATATTAGGTTTTTCCTGTAAAATAAGAGGAGGGACCTAGATGATACATCTTTGCAGTTTTGGAACTTAGTACAGGATAGTACATATAATTGAATCTGAGTTGGAAGAGACCTTAGGGGTCACCTACTCTGATATGAATTTGAGTAGGAATTTCCTTTACAACATTCTCATGCAGCCTCCATTTGAAGAGTGTACCCTCTATTTAATGGGAACCCAGTACTTCTAAAATACTCCACTCTCTTTGTTACATTAAATAATGATAAGTTTTTAATTGCAGCCACCTGAAATCTGCCTCTCTGGAACTCCCACCCCTTCTTCCTAGTTCTGCCCCACAGAGCCAGGCAGAATACAAGCAATTCCTCCACAGGACAGCTTTTCAGATACTTGAAGGGCTGTAGGTAGTATTGCTTAGTGTTTAATATTTCTTGACTGGAATTGCAATGCTTTTGAGGGAAAGGATCATATCTTTGTATTTCCTATTAATAGCGAGCCGTCTCCAGGGTCATCCTGACTGTCTGATTCTGAAGCAGAGAGTGAGCTGATGCTTCTGACTCACTGAAATCCAATTCACCAAGACAGTCACCCTCATGATGGCTTTGGTCCTCTTCCAGAAGGAAGAACAACAATCCCCTGAGCCACCTGCTGCCCCATATGCATGTGTAGGATGTGTGTATACATGTGCTGTACATACATAATGTGTGCTCCAAGACATGCCTACTGATGTAACTACATGTAACACGTGTGTCTAGATCACAAATGTATGCATTGTAGGGTGCGACTAATGTGCTGCACGTGCATAATTATGCTCTAAGATACAGTTACAGACATACATGTAATCCCCATGTATTGTATGGCTAGATAACATGTATGTATGTGGTGCGTACGTGTTATGCACATGCATAATGTGTGTCTAAATCACAAATGTATGCATTGTAGGGTGTGACTAATGCGCTGCACATGCATAATTATGCTCGTAAGACATGGTTACAGACATACATGTAATTCACGTGTACTGTGTGGCTAGATGACGTGTATGTAGGGGTGTGCCCACATGTGATGTGTGTGTTGCACATTAAGACATGCCTACAAATGTATGTAACTGCATGTAACACATGTGCCTGGATCACACTCGTGGGCACATAGCATATGCACACATGTGATGCAATACATGATGCACGATCCAAGATATGCATGTAACCACATGCAACACATGTTTCTAGACCACACTATAGCTACAGGACGTGTACATGTGACCACACACAAAACATGCCCAGGCCACACCCACTGGGTCACGAGCCACGTGTAACACACATGTACATCACGTGTGCAGGCATGCAGGGCATTGTGCGTGTGGTGTGCGTGCGTGCGTGACAAGCTCTAAGACTTGCCTACAGGGCATGCGTGTGCCTAGATCAGATGTGTCCAGGGCAGCTAGATGGCGCCATAGTGCTTAGAGTGCTGGCCTGGAATCAGGAAGATTCATCTTGAGTTAAATCTGGCCTCAGTCACGCCCTAGGCTGTGAGACCTTGAGCAAGTCACTTCACCCTGTTTGCCTCGACTTCCTCGTCTGTCAGATGAGCTGGAGAAGGAAATAGCAAATTACTACAGTGTCTTTGCCAAGAAGCCAAATGAGGTCATGGAGACTGAAAAACAAATATATGTATATACGAACATAAAAGTATACAAATAAAATAAAAATATACAAATACGCATACACACAAATGACAACAGCAAAGAGCCAAAATGAACTTCTAAACCAGCGGGGGAAGTGCTTTCTCGCTTCTCTAGAAATGAATCCCTCCCGACCATCGAGAGAAGTCATCCACGGTGCCTAGATCACTCCCGGATGTCCATTGTGAGAAGTAATGGCGGCTTTGGCTCGGTGGTCATGAGGAGGCCCCGCCCCTTCCGGTCGGGCCAACCAGGTGCTTTGGCTCTCCGGGCCTAGGGGAGATTGAGGCTAGGTGTCCCAAGCCCCGCCCACGCGGTTTTCTGGGTCTCTCCTCCTGCCGCTGGGGGCGGGGCCTGTGGGGGCGGGGCGTTCGGGCTGTCCCTGGGGCTGTCTTCCCCTCTGCTCTTGGGGTTTTCCTCCCCGCCTCCCGGGCCCTGACCGGTGCCCCCAGACCTGGGGAACCTGTCTCAGGTAATGCTGGCTCAGGTCGTCAGACCCCCGGAAGGGAGGCAGTGTTTTCCTTTCTCTGGGGTCTCCGGCGCGGGCACACTGTGGGTGCCTCATGTGTGCAGGTTGATGGGTTGTTTATATTGAGGCAGTTTCCCCCACCAAAACGTGCCTGTCTCCTGGCCGTGTGGAGGTGGGGGTCCAGGTGTGGTGGACCAGCCTTAAGTGAATGTCCCGAGCCGGTGGCCATAGCCCCTCTAGAAGAGTAAGGCACATCAGGGGGTTGCATCTCACACCTAAAAAAACACAGATTCTGGAAGTCTTGAAGTAAGTATCGGGTCCTTTGGCGGGGGACTTGAATTTGCCGGCAGTCAGAAACTCCTAGAAATTTAAGGCTGGAAGTAACTGCCTTTTTTTTTTTTTTTTTTGCTGAGGCAATTGGGGTTAAGTGACTTGCCCAGGGTCACCCAGCTAGGAAGTATTAAGTGTCTGAGAGCAGATTCGAACTCAGGTCCTCCTGACTTCAAGGTTGGTGCTCTATCCACTGCGCCACCTAGCTGCCCCTAGTAACTGCCTTTTTTCAACTCCATGTCCCCAGTCATCTTTTTGCAGGTGAGTCACGGAGCGTTGAGTCAGTTGTCTGATGTTATACAGTCACAAGAATTTGAATCCAAAGCTTTTGGCTCCATATTCAGCTCTTTTCACTGCATCCCACTTTGCCTTTTAGGTAAAAAAGGGAAGGGAAAGGGATTTAGCAAGTCTATAGTGCCACTATATGCCAGGCACTGTGCTAAGTGCTTTACAAATAATAATCTCACTTGATCTTCTCATCAGCCCTGGGAGGTAGGTGCCATTATTATACTTGTTTTATGACTACAGGCCAAATAGAGAATAGTAATCCTTGCTTTGCTTCCTCTGTGATGATTGTAAAAATCACTGGATGGTAAATACAAAACTGTGTGCAAAGGAATTATATCATTTAATGTAAAAGGAATTTAAAAGGAATTATATCATTAAATTATTCATTTAATGGACAAGTTTTTCTTAGATGCCATCTATGTGATAGGCACTTTGTGTATGGCATAGTGGAAAGAATGTTTGACTGAGATCAGAGTTTCATAGATTTAAAGTCAGAAAGAACCTTGGAGATGATCTGGTCCAGATGGGAAAAAAGACTGGGGGTTTAGTAGGCTACAAAATAAATATTAGCAGCATTAATTGCTCCCTCCAAAAAAAATGTCTAAAACTGAATAAATAGATGCATAAATAGGGTGGAGGCAGGGAGTAATCTTTCTTTTCTCCTGGTTGTACCTCATCTGGAGGATTATGCCCAGTTCTGGGCATCACATTTTAAGAAGATTATTAAACTATTTGGAATAAATCCAGAGGATGGCAGGAAATTTGAAGACCATCATGAAAATCAGTTAAAAGAACTGAAACACTTAGCCTGGAAGAAAGGGTTTAAGAGCCATATGTTAATTGTCTTGAAATATTTGAAGGGCCATCTGTAATGGAAAGAAAGCATCAACTTAATAAGTGTGATCCCAGGGAGAAAAATTAGGAGCAACGAGTAAAAATCATAGGGAGGCACACTTTAACTCAATATGAGGGGAAAAATTCCTAAGAATTAGAGCTAATAGTGGAATGGACTATATCAAGAAGTGAGTTTTCCATCTTTGGAGGTATTCTTGCTGCAAAATGATACTCTCTGTTTGGAGATTTAATAATCTTTATGTGTATACTGTTTTATCTCTACAAGGTTTTCATACTGTCATTTTATATGTTCCTCGTAATACATTTCTGCAGTGATTTAAGACTCATTATATTATCACTCTTTCCTCTATAAATAATCCAGTGGGATCAGTAATGAAACTATTATCCTCATTTAAAAATTAGACTTAGACGAGTGACTTGCCTTTTACCACATTAATAAGAGTCATGAGCTGATTCTCTAGCTAGGTCTCCTGGGTTTGGGTCTAGAGATCTTTATACTACCAGGCTGCCTACGTCATATAAAGTCACTTAGATTTCATATCATCAAGGAAGCTTAGCTCTTTAAATGTCATTTCTTTTTGCCCCCTTGAGGCTGATCTGAAAACTGGGGAGCTTGCTTTATTGTTATTATTGAGAGGAAGGGCAGAAGTGACTTGGATCCTATTGACAATTATAATGAAATGTGTACCATTATTAGGCATTTCCACTACTAAGCCTTTCCCTAATGTGTCATTATGGCAGAGGAGGAAATCTTGGGATCTTAAGGCTTAAAAGCAGTGAAGTACAAGCTCTGGCAGTTCCCTCCTTGCTGGGAAGGCTTGACCAGTTGGTCACAACAGTTCATGAAAGTGTCTGCTGAGTGAGATGGGGGCACGCACCTATGAATTTTTATTTATTAAACATCCATTTTTGTAATTTTTAATTTTAATGCAAGATGTTAAATAGAATGAATTTAATAGGTTTTGATCTATATTTATCAGTAAAGGTGTCCTTCTCTGTACTAATTCTTCTACCTCCAAGGATTGAATGAAATATTATTTCTATTTTTACTGGGCCTGGGTTCTTGGAGCTATTTCTAAGATTTAAGGTTATTGGGAAACTTTTGGAGGCATCACTCTTAATCAGAGTAGTCCTTAGAATTTCCTCCTCACCATACTATAGTTTTCATTTTCTTTAAGTCCCCTTTGTGCCCAGCAACAGGAACATTCATCAAATGAGATGGCAGCCACAGGAATAGAATATATGTAACCTCCTATTGTACTTCCTCTCAGCTTTTCCTCTGGGACACAGTCTGGACTTCAACTCCACCAGGCTTTACTTTATCTCTATGATCATGGTATAGACTGTCAAACTCTGTATCTTCTCATAAATTCTATACTTAAGTATTTTGCTCATTCCCCTATTCCCAATGAGTCCTCATGACCTATCAATCTTTTAGTTTCCCTATTCCCAGCTGTAATCTCTGTTCCACTACTATAGTTTGGGGCTGACTATATGGGAAATCCCACCATGTAGAAAAGGAAATGTTCTTCACCAGGAGCCACTGTGACTTCATCAGGGACAGATCTTCTCTAGCTTTGTCAATTCTTTTTGTAGCATAGTTATTAGGCAAGTAGGTCAGAGAAATCCTATAGATGTAGTTCAACCAACTTGAACTAAAAATTGACAGTTCTATCTTATTTTTATAGATAAGATGAAGAGATAGAGGCTAAATAATGTTAAGATTAAGTTTGGAATGACTAAACTCCCCAAATAGTTCTTAATAGTTTGATGTCAATTTGGAAGGAGATCTCTAGAGGGATGTTCACAATGAATTTAACAGGACTGAATAGAAAGTCTTTTCATTGAATTTAAAAAATAAATTTCACTGGCACGAAATGGGGAAGAGTATGACTAGAACTAAAGGAGGTTGACATACTGTGAAGTTAGAGGTTAGGAAAGATTGTGAAAAGAATGGTTCTCTAGATGAAGGAAACTCTTTTTTTAATTTAATAGGGTTTCAAAGGGTATAATGGGGGGAGGGAGGAAGTGCCTGCTATGTACTAGGAACTATGCTAAGTGTTATATAAGTATTATCTCCTTTGATGTTCAGTACAACCCTGAGAGGTAGGGGTTCATATTGTTCTCATTTGCTTCAGTTGAGGAAACTGAGGCTAGGAGAGCTTAAGTGACTAGACCAGAATCATACAGCTAGTCAGTATCTGAAGTCACATTTAAACTCATGTTTTCAGGAGAATTGGAATCAATTTCAGGAAGCCTTGGAGCCTAGGACTTTATCCACTGGGCCAACTAAATGCAAAGAAGAGGAAAGGCAGAGGAGAAAAGTCAAGATAGTTATTAGTGAAACTGGATTGATGATAGAGAAAAAATAGTAAGAAAAAAGGCTTCTGCCCCAGAATCTGAATCACTGGGGTTAGAGGGGCAGATTTGTATGTGTCTGAATGTGTGTGTCTGTGTCTTATGGATGCTGTAGGGTATACAGGGAGTAGCTGAAGGTGGAAAAGTGACAGATATTCTTCACCACTTCAGCCAATTCAGTCTCTTACACTAGGACTTTGAAAAGTCAGAAGTAGGCATTTCTCTTCCCCCAGACCAATGTGGCTCCTGGATGCCTCTTACCTAAGCCCAGGGTAAAGGGTATAAAGGGTTGGGGCTGGTGGATGGCTCTTAATCTTTAAAGCCTGGAGACAAGGAGTATGCTGAGAGAGAGAGTAGGAGTGGACATTCTGGTGGCTTCAGAGAAACCCATGCCAGAAGTTCCCCGCTTTAAGAAGGTCTGGGATTTCCCCCGGTAGCTGTGCCTCAAAAACAGGAGGAAGAGCTGTAGCTTGGAACAAACAGAATGTGGAAATTGGATGTGTTTGTAATGGTGTAGCACCTCTTTTTACCTCCTACCCACACATGTCATAGCAAGTCATCTGTTTGGCTGGGGGTAAGCTCCGGTTTCCCAATATATGGGCTTTTCATGAAGCAAGGAGTTCACTTCCTTTGTCTGGAGGTCTGATCTCACTCATCATTATCTATTCACCCATCTATCTATCTATCTATCTATCTATCTATCTATCTATCTATCTATCTATCTATCTATCT
>JAJPUD010005201.1:120626-166985 GCA_023553655.1 Myrmecobius fasciatus
TCTATCTATCTATCTATCTATCTATCTATCTATCTATCTATCTATCTGTTTCTCTCTTAGATCAGTATATACAGCCCTAGTCTGGAGAGTTCTAGTCCCACATTAACTAGCCCAAATAGCCTATTAGCTATTTCCAGCAAGAAAGTTTCATAGTTATCTTAAATTCAAGATGACCAAAGAAGAATTCACCATTTTCTTGAAGCTCACCCCTCTTCCCCAATTTCCTTATTTCTATGGAGGGCACCACTATCTTTTTTTTTTTTTTTTTTTTTTGTGATTACACCTGGATTTGAGTGTTATCTGTAGCACAAAGTTAGCACATATTCAGTACTTAATAAATTATTTTTTCATTCATCATTCATTCTCAACTCTTCATTTCTCCTTAACTCCCATGTTCAAATGTTTGCCAGTTCTTGTCAGTTGTGTATCCTGTGTTCATTTTGTGCTCCATTCTAGAATTCTTCCCAAAAACTTCATTCATAGTATTATAGGATTTGAGAGTGGTCTAGTCCAACCCAGGGAATCAGTTAATAAACATATATTATATGCCTACTTGCAAAGCCTTGTGTTAGACATTGGAGGAGATGGAGAGTTTAGATAAGATACTGTCACTTAACTCAAGGAATTTACAGAGTAGAAGGATAAGGAACCTTCTCATAACTATGATACATATTGTTATGAGATTAGTGCTATACAGATACCCCCAAAAAGTGCTTTGTGAGGCCCAAAAGGAAAGGCTGTTTTCAAGAAGGATAGCTTTCTTGGAGAGGTGCCATTTTAAAATTGGGCCTTCAAGGTTGGGTAGGGGTTCAGCCAAAGCAGAGAGATGAGAGAGTACATAGTACATAGGCAGATACTGCAAGAACTTTTCATTCTGGCTGGATTATGGAGGGTACAGAGGATAATAAAAAAAGAATGGAAAAGCAGGGTTGTGCTAGATTGTGGAAGGGCTTCAAATACCAAAGGAGTTTAAACTTTACTTGAGAAGTAGAACGGAGTTGCTAAAGGTTTTTAGCAGAGAAATTATATGATCATATCTGTTTTTCTGAATGATTGTTCTGGCAATATAAGAGATGAAGAGGGAAAATGTGTGAGAGATAAGGACTTCCCTTAAAATGAGTTTCAATTTGATGATACTATTTTGCCTTAAAGCAGTCTGATTCTATTTTGTTTTTCATTTCAGATTGTAAAACTTTTAATAAGAAAGAGGAAGCTACATCAAAGCAAGAAATTACTAAAGAAGGAAAGTCACATGGAACAATATGGGAAAAATTCCTAAGTGAAGCTTCCCAGGGACTGAAATTTATAGAAATCTCTGAAATGCAGGACAGTTTAGCAAGGCAGACAGAGGCCCTTCATAGAACTATCATTTACAAGATACCTTCTGGAGCAAAAATAAACCAAGAACATAAAAACTATAAAAGAAGCTTCTGTCTGAGTTCAAATGTTGAACTTCAGGGAAGTCATAAAGGAGAGAGACCTCACAAATGTGAAGTATGTGGCAAAAGTTTTAAATATCAATCCGATATTATTAAACACTTGAGAATTCACACTGGAGAGAAGCCTTATGAATGTAATCAATGTGGAAAATTCTTTAGCCAGAGCTCAGATGTTATCAAACATCAGCGAATTCATACTGGGGAAAAACCCTATGAATGTAATGATTGTGGGAAAACTTTCATTCATAGTTCACATGTTACTAGACATCAAAGAATTCATAATGGAGAGAAGCCATATCAATGTAATGAGTGTGGAAAAACTTTCAGTCAGAGCTCAAATCTTATTCGACATCAGAGAATTCATACTGGAGAAAAACCGTATGAATGTAATTATTGTGGCAGGTCTTTTAATCAGTTTTCATTACTTATTGAACATGAAAGAATTCATACAGGAGAGAAACCATATCAGTGTAAGGAATGTGGAAAAACATTTAGTCACAGCTCAGATGTTACTAAACATCAGAGAATTCATACTGGAGAGAAGCCCTATGTATGTCATGAGTGTGGGAAAACCTTTAGTCGTAGCTCAGGTGTTATTAATCACCAGAGAATTCATACAGGAGAAAAACCCTATGTATGTAATCAATGTGGAAAAGCCTTTAGAGGATGGTCAGGTTTTGTTCAACATCAGAGAACTCACTCTGGAGAAAAGCCTTATAAATGCAGTGAATGTGGAAAAGCTTTTATTCGGAGCACACAGCTTATCAAGCACCAGAGAATTCATACTTTAGAGCACATTCCAAAGAATAAACCAGTTAATCTAATGAAAAAAGAAAAAAGAGAATCTGTGAAAGCAGAGAATCCAGTCTAAATCATCTTTCCAAGAGTTTGTAAGATCTTGGACGTCAGATTTAACTTGCATTATATAACACCTAATCCACCATCTCATAAGGGTTGCTAAATTAATCCTTATTGGTTCACTGTTTTGACAACTTGTGTGGCTGTTTCACCCCCTGCCCCAACCCCACTGTCAGATCTGAGGAATACTGAGAGAACTTGGGTGATGTAGGTACCAGAGACAGAGAATATCTAAAGAAGTAGTAAGTGTTGAATGCCAGAGCAGAGAGGTAGAGATGAGAACTGAGTAAATTAGCATGGCATTTGGCCAGGAGAAAAGATGGAAACATTTATTAAATACCTTCTAGTTGCCAGGCACTGTGTGCCATCTCATTTGATTCTCACAATAATCCTGGGAGGGATAATAGTATTATTATTATCCAGTATTATTTTACAGTTGAGGAACTCCTATAATGTTCCAGGAAGAAGGTACATTAGAGCAATTTTAATTAGTCTTCCATTTATTTATTGAATGCTGAGATCTGTTCTCAATTCTCTGGGAGGCAATTTATGCTGTTAGTTTCTTTTCCTAGCATTGTTGGAGGAAAACAGTCATGGTAGCTTTAGATGTAACTAAAGGACAGAGACTGAAGTCTCATTTTAATGGTGTCACCTGAAATGCACAGAGGCATATTTTGGTGTAGTATAAAGAAAAGTTTCTGAACAATTAGAATTTAGGCTTAGAGTTGTTGTCTAGAAATGGAATGGTTGCCTACAGAAAGAGCAAGTTCTAATCAGGTAGGATTTCTTCTCCTTCCCCCCAGTTGTAAGCATTTCTCTACCTCCTACTCGGCCTTCCTCATAGAGAAAAAGAAGAGAAGCAAAGCCTTTATAGAAAATGTGCACTAATCAAGCAAAATAAATTTCCACATTAGCTATGTCCAAAAAAACTCACTTTTCAATAGGAAGCTAACCAGATACTTGTCAGAAATGTTATTATAGAAGCAAATCTTCCTCAGATAAACATATTAAAGGACCTTTCAGATTCTCTTATTTTAAAAAAATCAGTGCTGGAGAAGAAGCAGGAAGAAGCTGTCACTTGGTTTCAGTAATGTCCTGTCTTGAGAGTTGGGCATGATTGAACATATCTTCATCTGTGCAGCAAGTTATGCTTTTTCTTTATTGAAAAAATTTTCTATCCTCTGTTTTCACATCAATTTCTGAACACCTTTGCTCTTCCCTTACCCAATGGACCACCCCTTATAACAAATAATTTTTTAAAAGGAAAAAAAAAAACAGTTAAGCAAACCTAACCAATATATTGGTTGTATCTAACAATAAACACATCATTCCATACTTATAGTCTCCCATCTCTACAAATTGAAGAAAGATGTATTTCTTCATTTCTCCTCTGGGACAAAGCATGGTTATTATAATTATACAATATTCATTTTTTTTTCTTTGCTGGTACTTTTTTTTGTCATTGTATAGTTTTCTTGCTTTTCCTTTCTGTATATCAGTTCATACAAGTTTTCCCATGTCTTTCTGAATTCTTCATATTCATTTCTTATGATGCATTATCTTCCTTTATCAGTGAACATCTGCTTTGTTTCCAATTCTTTGATGCCATAAAATGTTCAATTGTGAATATTTTGTGTGAGGTATATATGTGTATATGCATATAAGTGAAACATATTTATATGTGTATAGTTACACACATACAGAAACCTTTCTGTCTTAAACTTGTCTGGATCAGCAGTAAGATCTTTGTTCCAAAAGTTATGGATGCTTTCATAACCTTTTTTAGTGCATAATTCCAAATTGCTTTCCAGGTTGTTTATACCAATTCATAGGCCTATCATAAGTGTTTTAATGTGCTTGTCTTTCCACAAACCTGCCAACAGTGACTTTTAAACATTTTTTTATATCTTTGTAAATTAGCTGAATTTGAGGAGGTTTGATTTGTTTTAGTGAAAAGTTCTGATCTGCTTTTATTATTAAAGATATAGCTTTTAAGAACTATCTTGTCATCTTTTTTTGATCATTTATGCATTTGGGGAATGGTTCTTATTTGTACTATTTTGTCTTGAATGTTGGCTCTTGAGTCAATGGATTTACCTGACCCTACTTGTGATTCTGATAGATTTCACCTTTAAATGCACATAATACAAGATTGTTTTGTTTTTTTCTTTGATATAGTCTTTACAGCTTTATCTACTAACATTTATTTATTAAGTGCCTACTATGTGCCAGGGATAGTGCTAAGTGCTTGGTGAATAGGCAGAAAACAAAATTTCTACTCTCAAGGAACTCATTTAATGGGGGGAGATTATGTATAAACATTTCACATATACATATGTATATATATATATATGATATATATATAACATGTATATGCATATAAATTTATACACACATTTATCTGTATCCGTTCGTGCATACACATATATCTGATTAATTGGGAAATTAAAGGCAGAAATGAGAAGAGAATACTCCAGGCATGAAGGACAGCTAATAAAAATACTCAGGAAACTTTACTATGAGGAACTGCAAGAAGATGACTATCACTGGATCAAAATACATAGGAGTAAGATGTAAGAAGACTGAAAAAATAGAAAGGGGCCAGATTATGAAGGATTTTGTTTTTGGCTAATATCATTGTTATTTATTTTTCCTTAGTAACAGGATTTGGTATCTCAATTCATAGACAGCAACATCTCCAAAAATCTGGATAGAATGATAACAAAATCATGAAACTCCACATGTTCTAAATCCACTTACACTTAGAATAATAGAGAAGTAAAATGTTCAGTCTCCAAAGCACTGATTTTTGAAGGATTTTAAAAGCTAAAGAGAGGTTTTTATGTTTGATGCAGTAGGTGAGGGGGAGCCAAATGAGTTTATTAAAGGGGAGGAGGAGAATGAGATATTGGATCTGGATTTCACAGCTAGTGGAAAATGGATTAGAATGGGAAAAGAGGGAGCAAGGAAACCAACCAGCCAGCTTGTTCAATTTCATTTTGAGACCAAATTACTTAATATCTTTACTTCATATCATATTTTTAAAGCACTTCAGTGTGCACGATTTATTTAATTCACATTTCCCCAGCATTTTAAGGTATATAAAAAAGAATTTGCTCTTCACAACTCTGGTAGGTCATCTGAAGTGTTTAGGCCCATTCTTTGAAAGAGAATTTGCCTGAGTAGAAGGGGCTGGCCACTGGTCACACGATGATATATCTTGGCACTAACTGAAAGGGATTGCAAAGGTCATCCAGTCCAGTGCCTTCTCACTTAAACAAGCCAGAGACAGGGAATGATGTGAAACAGTGAAACTCTACTAAAAGGTTCATAACAATCTAAAGGAAAAAGTGAAAAACTGGGAAACATTCTTTACCTTTAAAGGAACTTTTATTGGAGCCAGTGCAGAATTCACCACAAACACAGATATGGGGAACAGAGATGGTGGTTTGGGGACAGGTGCGAGATCAGCAAAGTGGGAGGAAGGGAACTAGCTAACATTGAAATGCCGGGCCGGGAGCCTGGGAGACCCGAGTTCCGACACTAATTGAGAGCAGTTCTCAGACAACTCCTTGGCTGGGTGACCCTGCCCAAGTTCCCTTCTCCTCTGCTTGCCTCAGTTTCCTCTTTTGTCAAACTGAGATAACAGCACCTTCCTCCCAAACCTGGGACAAAAACTGAATGAGATCTTATTTGCACAGCGCTGGGTAAGGGTTCTAGCCTTTCCTCCTCCTTCGCCTCTTACTCCCCGGCCTTCCCTTACTGTTCCATCGGACACAGGGCGCAAGACGAACCCTCCAGGGCGCCTAGAGCGTCACCGGAAGTGCGGAGGTGATAACGTCGGAAGAGAGGTCGGGGAGTACTTCCTGCCGCGAATGCGGCTCAGGGTATTTGTGTGTGTGTAATGTATACACCGTTCGGGGCTTGAGAACACCTAGGGAATCCACGTGTGTCGTTCGGAGCTTCGGGTAAGTCCGCGCGGTGGACACTGCCCCACACTCTGGAGGTTGCACGCGCTGCAGCAGCTGCGTCGGGAAGGGACGGAGGGCGCTCTGCCTGGCTCGGGCCTCCAGACTAGGTCGTTGTGCGCGTGCTCGTAGGGGCGGGACTGGGGGGTGGAGTGGGTCCTGGCTCTGGGCGCGCGTTCGCGTCCTGGGAAGGCTGGCGGAACCTGCGCATTACAAGCAGCGTGGTTTGTCACGTACTTTGTGTGCGTGTACGCGAAACGACGGAGTCACGGGTTTGTGTGTGAGGGGTCTCGTCGGAGCTTTGTCTCCTCAGCTCAGTCTTTCTGAAGGCGCCCGATAAAAGCTTGTTGCCTGTCTGCTCAGTGTGTGAAACGTGGGCGGTGGGGAAGGGCTGCTTTGGCTAGAAACGTCAGGAAATAGCTAATGGTTGTTCCACCTCTTGGTAATAGCTTCCTTGCTATCTTTCTCAAGTGCCTTCAGTAATTTCCCATTTCTCCATGAGATAAAGACCACACGCCTCGGGCTGACATTCAAGGCTGCTGTTATCATCATCATCATCATCTTCCTCGGCTTCATGACCATGAAGGTTGCCGCCCCGTAGTAGAAGACGACCATTTGACCCCAGGGGACTTGTATTACGAGTCAGGCTTCCCACATGTGTGAGTGGACAGGACCTCAGTTTTCCTGTCTCATGAGGGGATTCCATGTCTTACGTAACCCCTTCGGTCTCCCAGACCTAGGATCCTAGGCTGTTGGAAGTGGAAGAATCCAACCCGATGTCTTGGAGGGTCTCAGACCTTAGCAAACTCCTTCCCCTCCCCAAGTAGTGCTTTTAGAAGCATGAATAAAATACGTGAGGTTACAAAAGGAAGCAAGTTTACTTTGAAGTACAGGCTCATGTGGCCATTAGAAACTCCTGATCCATGGGGCATTAGAAGCAGGCCTGGGCCTAGACAGACCCTCCTGCCTCCAGGGCTACCTTCTAGCCATTGGCCTAGGCCCTCACTAGGTGACTCTGCTTTCTGTTTGGAAAACATCCTCAGATCCCAGAAAGTCTGGTGTCAAGCATCCTTAGAAGCAATCTGTTCTAACCCCCTCATAGAATTTGGGATACCGAAACCCAGAGGACACCAGTCAAGATTCAGAAAGGACTTCAAACACCATCTCATACAACTTGATTTTGTAGATTAGGAAACTGAAGCTTATGGAAGTTAAATGGCTTGTCCAAGTTCTGGCAGTCAGCTAGTATTTATTTATTTATTTATTTATTTATTTTATTATTAAAACTTTTTATTTGCAAAACATATGTATGGGTAATTCTTCAACATTAACCCTTACAAAGATTTCTGTTACAAATTTTCCCCCCCTACCCCCCACCCCTCCCCTTCAACCAGTATTTATTAAACTTCTCCTATATATGATTGTTTTATGTGCTGGGTATACAAAAAGAAGACATCGTCCATCCTGGTGGAGCTCCCAGTCTCAGGGAGAAGCAATAAGCAAATATATACCATAAAAAAGCTAAAATACAAGATAGGAGATAATTAACAGAAAGATTCTAGAATTAAAGGGGTTTAGGAATGTCTTCTTATAGAAAGTAGGATTTTACTTGGGACTTGGGAAAATTAGAAAGCAGAGGTGTAGAGAGATCATTCTGAGCAAGGGGGACAGGCAGAGGTAATGTCCAGAGCCTAAGAGCTTTTTCTTTGTGAAAAAGCAAGGGAGTATTGAAGAATACATGAGAGTTAAATATAAGATTAGAAAGTTGGAGGGGATGGGGAAGTCTAGGTTATGAAGGGCTCTGAATACCAAAGAAGAATTTGTATTTGATCCTGGAGGTGATAGCGAGCCACTTGAGTTTACTGAGTAGAGGGTGATATAGATCTATACTTTATAAAATCACTTAGGAAGATGAAGTGGGAAGGGATTTATTTGTGTGACAGATCAGCCAACCATTGGGCTGTTGCAGTAGCCCAAATGGGAGGTGATGGTGACCCAGAGTGGTGGTTGTGTCAAGAGGAGAATAGGGTGTTTATTTGAGAGGTGTTAGAAAGAGAAATCTTCCATCCAATCAAAATTCTGGTAGCTAATGTCTACAGATCTCCCTGTGATCCCATGTCCCACAGTTTTCCTCTTCTCAACTCCTGCTCTTGTATGAAAAGATTCTGCATACATACTGACTCTCTTTCAAAATCCCTAACCACTTTGGTGTCTCGACCTACTTACTTTCCTGGATGTACTTCTCCACCCAGCCTCAGCCACATACACAAGTAGTCCTACCACCTTCATTGAAACTTCTCTCTCCAAAGTTGCTAATAATATAACTGCCAAATTCACGGCCTTTCTGAATTCTCATTCTTAACCTTTCTGCAGCTTTTGACACTGGTAAATCATTCTCTTTTATCTAGATTTTTAGAATACTACTCTTTCTTAGTTCTTGTCTTACCTATTAGACTATTCCTTCTCAGTCTCCTTTACTGGACAAGCTTTCTTACCATGAGAGTCCTACATTTTGGCCTGGGCCCTCTTCTCTTTTCCATCTATATTTTACATGGTGATCTCATCATCTCCCATGGATTTAATTATCATCACTATGCTGATGAGTCTCAAAACTAATCCCATGTTATTATCTCTGTTGACCTCCAGTCTCATATCTTCAACTGCTTTACAACCATCTCACACTGGATGTCTAGTAGACCTCTTAAACTCAACATGTCCAGAATGGACAGAACATGTCCATTCTCTCCCCCTCCCCACCCCCCAAAAGCTTCTCTGTTATCAACTTCCCTGTTACTGGGTCAGCAACTGAAATTTTTGAGGAGTAAACTGGAGATCTCTAGACATTAGCTACCAGAATTTTGATTGGATGGAAGATGTGGTTTGTATGCAACTCAAATGAAAAGTTCTGAGTGGTAGAGGTAGGGGAGAACCTGGAAGTGGCAATGAAAGGCAAAGAATTCCAATTCCCTTTTCTCAATTCTTGAGCTGAGGGGAATTAGTCAAAGTGCAAAGGATGTCCAGGGAAGCAGCAGCATCAGTCAGCTAATATTATTAAATGCCTACAGTGTGAAAGCTTTTTTATAGCTCTGAAGCTATAAAAAGAAGCAAAAAGACAGTCTGCTTCTCAGGAAACTCATAAGCTAAAGAGAGAAGTAGGGAACTGTATACAAACAAGTTAGAAATAAGTAAACAGCTATGTACAAACAAGGTATGTATGATAAATAGGAAAAAACTAAAAGAGAAAAGGCATTGTAGTTAAGAGATTGGGACAGGCTTTTGTAAAAGATGAGATTTTAGTTGGGACTTAAAGAAAGTCAGGGAAACTATTAGATGAAGAGAAAGAGGGAGAGCATTCCAAGCATGGAGGAATGACTGAAGAAAATGCCTGGAGCCAAGAGATAAGATTATCTTGTTTTTGGAACAGCCTAGAAGCCAGTGTCACTGGATCAACAATATATGTTAAAGAGTGAAGTGTCTGAAGACTGGAAAGATAAGAAAGGGCTAGATTATGAAAGGCTTTGAATGCTGCAGTTTTGTATTTGAGCCTAGAGGTGATAGGGAGTCACTAGAGTGTGTTGCAGGTGGGGGGAAGAGGGAATTCAGGGTTTGGTGGATGTTTTGGTGATTTCTAGAAGATTAAAGGAATGTGGGAGGAAAAGATTTAAGATGAAAATATCTGTTGCCAATGGAATAGACATTCAAAAGGGCACTGTGAAAGGGTTAAGAAGCATTTGGTCAGGACTTTTGGATGGCAAGATTGAGCAAAGTGGGCAAAGAAATTATCTGGTTTTGGAGAAAGAGCATGAGAGAGATGCATAAAGTACTATGTGAAGTTTGAGGAAGGAAAGGTTGTTAGTTGGAGCAGGGGAAGAGTTACACAATCAAAGAAGATTTTATGAAGGAGAGATAGCACTTGACTCATCCATTCTATTTTGATTTTTTGCCAAGTTCAGTTTAAGAGGATTTAATTTTAATTTCTTGACCTTGTCCCCAAATTCATGGTTCATTCTTTTTTGGGTATATGGAGCCTTGTATTCCCTGACTACAATGGATTCTACTTTAATAATAACATTGTTTCTATTTGTTTAGTGCCTTGCATGGTATAGTAGGAGAAATGCTATGCTTCAAATAAGGACACGTGGATCATGTTCCAGCTCTGGTGCCATATGAGTGGCCATGGGCAAGTCACTATATATTTTTAAACTTGTGTTATCTTTTGTTATTTTAACCATCACCTTTACTTTCAAAATTTTCCCTCCTCCTTCCCCTTCCTAAGGGTATATCCCTTGTAACAATGAAAGGGGGAGGAAAAATAAGTTCAACAAAAGTAATTCATTTCATTGAGTCTGACAACATATTCCATATCTATAGTCCCTCTTCCGCAAAGAAAGGAGGAAGGGAGGTACATTTTTGTATCTCTGTCTCAACTCTCAGAATAGCCACTTCCTCTTTTATTTTTTTCTTTCCATTTATATTGTATATATTTTTATCTTTATTTGGCTTATTTCACTAAGGTAAATTACTCTTTATGCCTTATCCATAAAGTAGAAATAAGGATATGCACTCTGCCTACACAGAAAAACATTTTATAAATGTGAGTATGTGAGTTATCATCATTATATCCAGTGGCCTTTGCCAAATCTTTTTTTTTTCTCTGCAGAAATCAGGTGACATTTGTGTGTAATTTTTTTTTTTTTTTTGCTTCTTTCTTTTTTTCAGATTGTAGTACCAGTACTGAGAAGAGTGGCTTCTATACTATGACAGTTCCTGAAAGAGAATCATATCCAGTGATGACCAGATTCCTAAAAGATATCCCCCAGGGACTAGAATGTTATGAATCTTGCAGAAGTGAGGAGAGTATAGATATACAAAAAGATGCCGTGATTGGAACAATTTTTGACAAGAAAGCTCCTAAGGGGGAGAAAGACTTCAGTGTCAACTCAAATCCTGATATATATCAACAAAGTACTACAAAACAACTTCATAAATGTAATACCTGTCACAAAAGCTTCAAATGTTATACGGATGTTATTAAACATCAAAGATTCCATACTGTAGAAAAGCCCTATCAATGTGGAGAATGTGGGAAAACCTTCAGCCAGAGCTCAGATGTTATTAAACATCATAGGATTCATTCTGGAGAGAAACCTTATGAATGTAGTGACTGTGGGAAAGCTTTTATTCACAGCTCACATGTAGTTAGACATCAGAGAATTCATAGTGGAGAGAAACCCTATAAATGCAGCGACTGTGGCAAAGCCTTCAGCCAGGGTTCAAATCTTATACGTCATAAAAGAATTCATACTGGAGAGAAGCCTTATGAATGTAATGAATGTGGCAAAGCTTTTAATCAATTTTCATTACTTGTTGAACATGAAAGAATTCACACTGGAGAAAAACCATATGAATGTAAGGAATGTGGCAAAACATTCAGTCGATGTTCAGGTTTTATAACTCATCAGAGGATTCATACTGGTGAGAAACCTTATGAATGTAATGAATGTGGGAAAACTTTTGGTCGAAGTTCAGACATTATTAATCATCAGAGAATTCATACTGGAGAGAAGCCCTATGTATGTAAAGAATGTGGAAAAGCCTTCCGAGGCTGGTCAAGCTTTATTCAGCACCAAAAAATTCATACAGGAGAAAAGCCCTATAAATGCAATGAATGTGGGAAAACATTTCTTCGGAGGACCCAGCTTACCAAACACCAGAGAATTCATACCAGAGATACCCCTCTTAATAACTCTCCTTATTTGTTAAATAAGGAGGAAAGAGAGCTTTGTATAACAGATTATCCACTTTAGACAAATCTCTAAAATATTAGAAATTGCTAGTAAGCAAGTAATTCCTATTGCACTGTCCCTGGTTTAGCACCCCACATAAGTTGCTAGTATTTTTTCCCTCAAGAAATATTTGTAGGTTAATTGTGTTGAAATGTGTGGCTGTTCCTTTTACTTTTACTGTTCCTTTTTCTTTACTAAGAAGAACTTGGAATAGTATACAGTGATGTGGATATCTGGGGAAGAAAAATTTTCAAGAAGAAAGAGATGCTGTTTTTTGGATATCGTGAGGAGCATTAAGGAATTGAGGATGAGGATAACTTGAAGTTATTAAGCAATCAAGTGGTCTTAATTATTATTTACCACAACTCGGGAACTCTGGAAAGCAAAACAAAGAAAAACAGTATGGGAGTGAATAATAGCTTAAGAATCCAATCTGAAGCATTAGAACCTGAAAAATTCTCAGAGATTGAGTCCAATACCCTTATTTAACAGATGAGGTTCAGGGGATGTCCAAAGGCTGAGAAATTGGTGGAATATCAAGGTTTCCTATAGATACACACAACAAAATCAGACATGTGCTTGCCCCCATGATCCAAGAGGCAAATTCACAGGCAGTGTTTCTGAAGTCCAATTTTTGTGGAAGGAAGATCTATGTTTTCTAGCCAATATGATCACAAAAACTAGGTTTCAAGGTGAGGGAAGAATTATGGTTATTTCCAGCTTTGGAGGTTGCCTCCAGAGTAACCCCAAGTTCAAGAATTTGGTGATCTGACATTCTAGGGAAGGGGAGTTTCTGAACATTGTACTTCCTGTAGATAGAAAAGGATGACCCATATAATAAAAGCAAAAGATTAAAACCATAATAAAGAACTGAAGGCCTGGATTTTGCTCCCTACTATTACTGTGAATCATTAGGACAATAGTAGTTTCGTGAGTGTGTTTTTTCCTTCCACAGGGGAAATATAAACGGATTGCTCCTACAAATCTGAGGAGTACCATGTAAGATGTGAAAAAAACAGGGATTCCAATAGAATATCAAAGTTTATTAACTTCTAAGGGAAGCTAAGAAAAGCCCTTTATGTATTATCTGTATACACTATTGATGAGCTCCTAACGCTTTGTACCACCTGCATTTTCTGTCAGATAAGTAAACACTGTCTTTTACCTAGTATAAATTTTATTTCCTTTACTGCTTGTGGAGACCCGGGGACCTTGTTGCTCATCTGGAAAAACCCAGACTTAAAACATATTTGGAGATTTCCTAGAGTACCATGTTCCCTGTGTGGGGACATGGTGAACCAAAGAAAATACTAACATTCTCCCCATCCTCATGTTTGGAGGGTCCAAGCAATGAATTTAAAAGTATAGGGAAAGAAATCATCATTCTTTGTCCTGAAAGACAAATATTTCCTTCTCTAGTGGAGAGGGAACTTTATAGGTGAGTAACACTGCATAGTTTTGTTAGACCCAGGAGCTATTTTAGTAGATTTTTGCCTGTTCTCCTTTGTTGCAAGGGAGATTTTAATGGAAGAAGGGAGGTTGAAATGAGATTGAAATGAGAGTGAATGAATAGGCATTAAGTGCTTACAATATGTGAAACACTGCAGAGAAGTGTGAAGCAAAAGAATAGTACCTGTTGGGGCAGCTAGATGGCGCAATGGATACAACACCAACCCTGAAGTCAGGAGAGCCAGAATTCAAGTGTGGTCTCAGACACTTTATACTTCTCTACCTGTGTGACCCTGGGCAAGTCACTTGACCCCAATTGCCTCAGCAAAAAAAAAAAAAAAAAGTAGTTCCTGCTCTCAGGGGACCCATACTCTAATGAAGAGAAAACATGTGGAAAGTTGCAGCTGCAAATCAAATGGAAAAGGCCCTGGGGTCTTGTCGTGTATCCAGTAGGAATCACTGGAAATGACTTTATGGATTACATTTTTAAATAGAGGGAAGAGGAATGTGATCCAGACAACTGCCTAATAAATCTGAGTTTTGGGGGAGGAGAGGTTTTTTAATCTTTAAAAAAATGTTTTTTATTTCTATATCTTCATTTCTGAATATAACTTTTCCCCATTCTATTGAGCCATCTTTTGTAACATCAGAAAAAAAGCGTAAAATAGTTCTCAAAGGAATATCAAATGAACAAGCATGTGAGATTGTTCCCAAATCAAAAATAAAGGAAATGCAAGTGAAGATTTCTATACTTAGCAAATTGGTGATGAGGTAAAAGATGGGAATAGTCAATGTATTATATGATTCAGTTAGTTGTAGAAAGCAGTTTGGAATTTTAGAAAGTGACTAAAATGTTTATAACTTTTGAATCGGAGATCCCACTGCTAAGTTAAAGTGACAGTCAATTAGCATGTATATAGCACCTCCTATGTATTGGGCACTGTGCTAAACACTTTATAAATGTTATCTCCCAACCACCCTGAAGTAGGAACTATTACTATCTGAATTTTACAACCAAGGAAACTGAGGCAAACAAGTCACTTTTCTATGATCACAGGGCTAGGAAGTGTCTGAAACTGCTTCCAGGATCAACTCTCCACTCCGCCACCAGATTAAGAAGGGCCTTAAAAGGCAGACAGAAAATATCATATTTGATCCTAGAGGCTAAAGGGAGTCACTGGTATTGATTGAAGGGGATGTCACAGTATATTTCTCATTTTTGACAGCTGAATGGAGGCTGGGAGACCAGTCAGTAGACTTGCAGTTGTCCAGGCAGGAGGTGATGAGGGCTCACCTGGGTAGTAATGTTAGAGACGAGACAAAGGCCTGTGAGAAGGCTCAAAAGTATAACTGAGTATATGTGGGAGAGATCAAGGAGGCAATCACTCCATCTAAGTTGCAAGTGAGGTGACTGGGAAGATAATAGTGTCCTCCACAGTCACAGAAAAGTTAGGAACAGGGAAGGGCTGGGGAGGGGACCGGGAGCATTTTAAGTTAAAGATGTTTATGAAACAGCTCAAGATGCCCAGAAGACAGCTGGAGAGATCCAAGTGAAATAGGGTAAAGGGGGAAATGCTGAAGGCCCGGGATAGAACTTTATGGGACACAAGTTAATGATCACACTTTGGAGGAAGATCTAGCAAAGTAGATTGAGAAGGAGCAGTCAGTAGGAGAACAATGAGAGAGCAATGACAAAAACCTGGAAAAGTGGGTGATATTCACAAAGTGAGTGAATATATGCTTATATTGGATTACATGCCATCTAAGGGAGGAGTGGGGGAAGGGAGAAATGGGAACACAAGATTTTTCAAAGGTCATTGTTGAAAAGTTATCCTTGCATATATGTTTTGAAAATAAACTTCAATTTTTAAAAGTGAGTTATAGAGGCTGCAGAGAGGTAAAGAAGAGGATCAAGAAAGGCCATTTGATTTGATAATTAAGAGACCATTAATAATTGGGGAGAGAACAGCTTCAGTTGAAGGATAAAATGAGAGATTACAGTTTAAATGAGAAGAGACTAGTGTAGGTGTCCATCATAGCCTTCTCAAGGAGTATATGAAAAAAAAAAAAGGATCCCATATACAGCAGAATAGTTACAGTCACAAGCCTACTTTGTTTCCAGTTCTTTGCAATACCAAAAAATGGTGCTGTGACTATTTTTCTATGTAACCGTGCCAGATGGCATCTCCTTTGGAGGATGGAGGACATAGCTTTTGGTGAATTTTCAACAACTGAGTCTTTTTCCCTGGGGAATTAGTTGGCTCAAATTCCAGTATTTGTGCTTGGCTTCAAATAAAGGGATCAGCCTTAGGAAGGAGGGGAAATTGGTCTCTTTTTCCCTCTTTGACCATTTCTGTGATACTCTTTAGATGCTAGAGAGCTAGAAGCAAATCTAAGTTCTGGGGAGGTGGGAGGGGAAGGTGTAGAAAGCCTTGCCAATGACTTTCTTGGGACAAGCACATGTGAGTGTCATGGACTCATCCAAACCCCCTCAGAATTCCTGTTAGTATTGGAGAGGCAGGTTCATAAACTATCAACCATGTGGCAGTTGTGACAAGAAAAACCTCATGATCCAAGTGGAGGAAGTGTCTCCTGAGTAAAGAAGGGAGAGAATTTTGGGCAATTGTTGAGTTCCTGAGTCCTAGCCTCCTAGATGTGAGAAGGAATTTCCTGGGCAGTGCCAGCTTTGGAGGCGCCCCTCTGGTAACCCCAAGTGCAGAGATTCTAGACTTGTAAAAAGAGAACCAAAGTCCCCAGGCAGTACCAGTTTCTCAGAGAAAAGAGGGCCATCCATGTGGCTGCACAACTAAAGATCTGGGCTTCGGACCGGAGATGATGAAGGATTGCTCCCAAGTTTGAGAGAAGTCCTACTGTGATTTGGAGGAGGACCAGGGGAAGGTTGGACTCACCAGAATAAGGTCAGAACTGCATTGCTTATGGCTTCCAGAGCACTTTTATATATTTTCTGCCTTGTTTTTGGGCTCCACTGAGTCCAGATCTTCTATGAAATGGAATATGGGCTGTCAGACCACCCCTCCCCCACAGCAGTCATGGTATATATGGACACAGGAGAATACTTAATATGCACTGTCAATGCACTATATTTGAGTAAAATTACATTCTGAAATTTTTCAGTGTAAAATTCCATATGAGGTAATTAGAGCCAAAGAGAGGGATATTGGGGGGATTGGACCCAGAGCATGGTTACAGAAATAACAAGGGTTGCACTTTGTCCTGTGGCAAGTACAGAAGAGACTCTTGCAGATATTCGGCCTCCAATAATTTCGTATCGAAAGTCATCCTTACAGAAAAGATGCAAAGGAAAATTGAGCTTTCTCCCGCTGTGATCCTCTTCCCAGGCTTTGTCCCAGAGTCGAGTTGTGTGATTTCAGACACATCTTTTCCCGACCTCAGTTTCCTTTTCTGTAAAATGTAAACGTTAATTGTGGCCTTTCCTGTTCCCTTCAAAGCGTCCCCCATCCCTGGGGACCCTGCCAGCCCCGGCCTCCTCTCTCCATCCCCTTCCCTCCAAGGCTTTCAGCCAGGCCGACCCCGCCTCCTTCGGTCCTCTCTCCTCGGCCATCATTCTTTGTTTCTTTCCAAGGACCTCCCTCTCCGCTCCTCCCCTTTCTTCCCCAGGCTGAAGCCTAACAAAAGAGCCTCCTACTGTTCTTTGGAAGCCCCCGGAAGTGTTGAGGGGAGAAAGGGGGACCCTGGGCTTGACAGGTCCCCTGAGGGGAGTGGGCTACTTCCGGCCGGGGGTTCGGCTCAGGCTCGGGGCCTGTGGATGCTCGGTCAGCGTGTGCCCCCTCAGGATCCGCGGTCCTGCCAAAGCGTTCCCGATCTGGTGTGGGGGAGCCCCTACCCACGTGAGCCCTGTGTGTGTCCCCGGGAGTCCGCTTTCGGCTGTGTCCCGGGGTCCCTTTGAGGCGGGGAGCTCCTAGTCACTGACAAGGGGTCCGGAGCTGGGGGAGGGGACTGGACAGTGCGCTGGACCCACCTTCCCCTTGGGAGACCAAGGCAACCCCGCCTCTCTCCTCACTTGGGAACCGAGAGTGGGACTCTCTCACCTGGGGACGGGATGGGTGGAGCTCAGGGACCTTCCTGATCAGCTGGGCGGACCGAGCTTTGGACATCCCAGTGATCTGAGGATGGGACGGAACAGAAAGCAGGGACCTTCTTCCTCGGGATGGGTGGAACGTGAGGCCGTCCTCCCCTGGTGCTGGTGGTGCCCAGCGCAGGGGCAGGGACAGGACGGGTGCGGGAGAAGTGGAGCCGGGGGAGCTCTGCCACTGACACAACCTGACATCTCCTCTCCCCTGGAGACACGACAGGACTCGGGATGGTTTGGGTCCCTCACTCAAATGGGGCAGGGGAAAGGGGATGAGAACCGGCGGAGCACGGGGACCTCCCTCACCTGGAGGTGACCAAACCAGGGCTGGGCACCAGAGTTAGAGTCGCCTTTGGGCGTTAGCGTCACTCTGGGGAAAACCTTTCATTTTCTGGGCTTCGATGTGCTGGGGGACTGGTTTTCCTTGTCCCAGGAAGTCCCGGTGACTGGGCAGCTTTTTTTTTTTTTTTTCCTTTTTGCTGAGGCAATTGGGGTTAAGTGACTTGCCCAGGGTCACACAGCTAGGAAGTGTCTGAGACCAAATTTGAACTCGGGTCCTCCTGACTTCAGGGCTGGTGCTCTATCCACTGTGCCACCTAGCTGCCCCCACTGGGCAGCTTTTAAATAACATCTAAGGGGCGCTCTGCAAGGCTAGGAAGAGAGGAGCCTCTCCCTGGAAGCCCCGGAGCCCAGGCCCGCAGCAGTAGCCTGAATGGAGAGTTTCCGTGGGGCCTTAGATGATTAACGTGTCTGCGCTTCTAAACAGGGTGATGCTTGGGAAAGAGCTGAGGCGGAATGATCTAAAAGGGACCATAGAGAACTCTTTTCCGTTTTCATAGCTTTATTCGCAGGGCTCATTATTCGACAGAATATTGACTTAAAATAGGGGTTTGGGACATTTATTCCTTTTACACCAAGAAGATACTTGTCATTGAGAAACCGACTTAAGACTGTTACTCCATTGGCCATCCCTTTGATTTCCCAGGTCTAAATACCCTTGATCACCACTATTTTCCTCTAGGTATAGTTTTCCATTAGAATATAAAATCTGGGACCGAGACCATCTCCATTAAATTATATATGTATTTATATCCAGGTAGACTGCCCAGCCCAGGGGGTTGCTGAAAGGAAAAAATTGATTGTCACAAGAAAAAATTTCCAGTGGAAGTGAAAACTGGAAGATTCTCTTCCAGAGAAGCCTGAAGGGGATTCCTTTAAAGTCCCTTACAGCTTTAAGATTCTTTAAAATCTATTTATTCCTTTTGTATTTATTTTCAGGAGGTCTGAGTATCCCAGTTTGAGCTCCTTGGCATTCATTCTTTTCTAGTGCTAGACCCAGAGTGACCCCAAACTCCCCCAAAAGCAAGGCAAATAAATGCAAGACAAAAATCTGTTTTCCTCTGCTTGTCTACTTGGTTAAGTAGAGAACTTAGTAGTTCTCTGGCTAGTGTGTCTGCCAGCCCCTTTAAATGCCACCATCCCTATTTATATGTATTTGCAGTGTCCATTAGTCCAACAAACTGACCCCAAGCTATTTCCCTTTGAATCCTATTGTCTCCTGGTGATGAAATGTATGAAGTACTAGGAAGACAGGTCTTAGGCCTTGTAAGTTTAATCACTGGAAGGAGAAATGGTGGCCTAAGGGCCATTTCCCAGACAAACCAACAGAAGGTCTTCTTAGCATAGGAAAGACCAAAAATAAAACCAAACCAAACCCAAGTTTCCGAACATCTGGAATTCCCAGAGAGTCCCATGTGTGCAATTGAGCTTAAGAGCCTGTCTCTCTCCTAGCAGAACAGTCTGATTCTAGATCCCAGGGAGAGTCCTTCAATTGTCCTTGAACCCTGAAATGTGTGAAAAGCCAGTGAGTGTTCTTCCTATGCTTAAGCTGAAGGGAAGCTTAGTACAAAACCTCTGAATCAATGCTGGTCTGTAATTTTCTAAACTAGTTGTGGTATCTAATTTGAGCTGGAAATTTTAACACTGGTGCTAAAATCTGATACTTGCGCCAAGTGTCTAGTTCTTAGGCTATGTTGATTTCCCTTTTTCTTAAGCTTTTAACTCCATGAAATAAATGACTGTGTTCATACATGGGGTCTTTGGGGATGTTTCAAGCCTCCTACCATAGGATTTCAAGCTGGAGGGATCTCCATGATCATGTGGTGCATCTTGGAATTGTTCAGAATTGGGATTCGAACCACCGGGCTTTTTTGGGGGGAGGGGGAACACTTCCTCTTGGAGCTTAAACTTCTATCAATCTCCTTATGTTCTCCCTTTTATCATTTTACTAGAACAATCTTTCTTTTCCTCTAGTCTTGTCTGTGCAAAGCAACAAGAAGTTTCCTTGGAGATGGCAGCCCTGCGGCCACCAAGCAAGTCACTTCCTGTTCCACCTGCCAACTCCTCCTCATCTGGAGAACAATCAGGACCCCCACACCATCAGGCTTATCTTCACTTCCATCATCATCAACATGGTATTCCCTAGTTTCTTAGAATGATAGTCACTGTCCTCTCAGAATGAATGAATGAAAAAGCACTCACTGCTTGTTTTCTCTGTGCCAGACAATGTGCTAAGACTGGAATACAAATCTAAACGCAGAGTCCCCACCAGCAAAGATGGGAAACATACACACCTAAGGGAGTAGTGACTAGGGAGGAGCACTTTGGTCCAGAAAGTTAGAGGGACTATAGGGGGAAAGACTGACAGATCCCTTCCAAGAACAATGATAGTGACAAGATGTTTGAGATTCTAGGAAGACCCATCGTGGGCTCAGAAGGTTTAATCACTGGGGGAGAAGTGGTGACCTTAGAGCCCTCTCCACAACAAGCCAACTAAGGGCCTCACTGGTATGAAATGGAAGACAAAAAAAAATCAGACATGATTACGCAAGACACAGGCATAAACCTTCTACTTCTCTGCCACCCCTGGACCTTTCTCTGCCTCACTTCAGGCTGTGAAGGACTTGGAAGATCCTCTTAGATTATCCCATAAAGATGAGGTTCTAAGTACAAACCATTGACCTCTAAAACTAGGGGTTGGGCTAGATGATTTCTAAGATATTTTTTAAAGTCTGTATTCTATGCTCCCCTCAAAAGGAGGCTGGCCATTTAGTCTCTGAGGAACTTTTCAAGGCAATCGATTCCTCTTTTTGACTGACATCTGTAAGAAAATCTTGTTAAACTGAAATCTACTCCCTTAAGCCATGTCTACCTCCAATAACTCCCCATCAGTCAATCAGATATTTTAAGAACTACGGCTTTATCATACTACTTTCTTTTATACTATTCACTCTAATTCTCCCCCAGTCCTACTCCAACCTGATCCACCTGTTTGTTTGCTCTCTGTGCTTATGTGGGAACTCAACTCTATAAACAAATGCTTCTACGTCCTCAAACATTTCAGACAATCTGCCTTGGCAGTTGGTCCTCCCTCTTCCCCTTCTCTCCCTCCTTCCCCCCTTCCTCTTTCTTGGTTTTCAAGGAGAGGCTGGATGATGGTTATTTATCAGGAATTGTTAGAAGGGCTTCTTATTTAGGTGTGGGTTGGCTGGACTAGATCTTTTTGGTCCCTCACCAACTTAAAGTCCTTTGCAACCCACTTCCCATATAGCCCCTCCTCACAGTTCCAATAGGACCAAGAGGAGAGGTGCTCAATTCCCCAGTGACCTTTGTTCTTTTGAGGTCTATTTAGTGAGTTGGGACCACCTTCGCTGTAGTTTCACCGATACCACCTACCATCTTTTCTTCAGTTTTGGTAGATATTCTTGAAAATTTCCAGTCATGTTGACTTGGACCTCAGATAACTCCAGTATCCTATTTCAGCCACATACACTCATTTTATTTGCTTGCTTTCACTGCCAAGGAGATTAACTGAACAAAAATGGTTGATACTCAGGGAAAGTCACTTGACCCAAATGTACTTTATGTCACTGAGTTGGGAAAATGTCCTTCAGATTTCCAAAAAAAAACCCAGAGAATTTGTAAATTATAGATGAGTGAGCTAACTCAAAGTTAATTCTTGGTAAAATTCTAAAAGGTATTTGTGACCATCTTTAAAAAATGAAGAAAGAGGAGCAGCTAGGTGGCTCAGTGGACAGAGCACCAGCCCTGAAGTCAGGAGGACCTGAGTTCAAATCTAACCTCAGACACTTAACATTTTCTAGCTGTGTGACCCTGGGCAAGTCACTTTAACCTCAATTGTCTCAGCAAAAAACAAAAAAAAAAACAAAAAAAAATGAAGAAAGAGGGGCAGCTGATTGTTGCAGTAGATAGAGCACCAGCCCTGAAGTCAAGAGGACCTGAGTTCAAATCTGGTCTCAGACACTTAATACTTCTTAGCTGTGTGACCTTGGGCAAGTCACTTAAACCCAATTGCCCCAGGCAAAAAAAGAAAAATGAAGAAAGTGGTTACAAGGAACTGGCTTGACTCCAACTAACTCTGAACTAGTGACTTGTTCATGTCACACTAACTTTTTCTTTTTTTGGATAGGATTACCAAATTGGAAAATCAGGGGAATGCTGATTGCTACTGTTATCTCATATTAGGATAGAAAAAAAAAAAGAAAACAACAAAACAACAATAAGAACCACCATTTCAGAAGGCAGAAGATTGTTAGCAATCCTGTCCCCAAATGGCTTGGTATTTTTAAGACCATAGATTTAGAGATAGCAGGAACAGTAAGTCATCTAGTCCAATCCTTTTATTCTACAGATAAAGAATACAGCCTAGAAAGATTAGGTGACTTGCTTAAAGTAGTAGCAGAAATCATTTACTTTCTATACATTTTGTATGTTATCTATGTACAGTTGTCTTCCCATAGTAAAATATGGCTCTTTGAAGGTAGGAATTATCTTTTGTCTTAGTGTCTTCTACTAATTAATTCCTGGCACACAGGTACTCTGTAATATTTGAGTTGAATTAAATTGCTATTTAATGTTAGTTACCTGGTTGTTTGATAGTGTGTGCCAAAAGTGTTAGTGCAGTCTTAACATTAAGAGCTTAAAACTGCACTTCTTGGACTTTCTGTATTGTATTACTTCACACCTTACCTCATGTGATTCCTTCTGTTATTTCTTTGAATGCTTTATACTTGTAATTTCTCTCAATACAAGTCTTATCAATTTATATACCATATTTTTCTAAGCATTTCTCAAATCTCTGAGCTTTGCAATTTTAATTTTTTTTGCTATTGCAGTTCTTTGAGGAATATTTTTGTACAGATAGGTCTTTTCTCTTCCCAGCAATAATGTCCTTAAAGCATTAAAACCTACTAGTGGAGGTTGCAGGGTCAAAAAATCCAACATTATGAAAATGGATGACAACCATCCCTTTCTAGTGATTCACATGCATATGAATGATAATGCCAAAAGGAACCTTAAAAATACTGCAAATGTTTGTAAAACCTATAAGCCCCCAAAGATCATAAGGTTGTATACTTTCTTCATTTTTGCTTACTGAAATCAAGAAATACCTAAGAAATAAATCTGAGTAGGGAATAGCTGGTTTAAGAAAATGGTATCTAAGACTGGAATTTGGACATCTGGATAATGTCTTAAAATACAAAGATGCCAGATTCCTAGACAAGAATGGAGTACAACTAACAAAGGCTGATAAATATGGGTTTGTTTAAAATCTTGTAAACAGAATTAGAAGAGCTATAAATTTAAAAAAAGGGAGAAGACTGCTTGTATCTACTCCCCAAATTAGTAATAGAAAATAGCTACAAAAAAATGAATTAGAATTGCAACTGAGATACTCAGAAGTTCAAAGGAAATAAAACCAAAAGTAACCTGTAAAACCCCTAGCCTCCAAGGTCTCTATTCACAGACACCCAAAGTTTAGGTAAAAAAAAAAAAAACCCAAGAGGAATCAGAAGTCTTAATTCAAGGAGGCAAAATTGATCCTGCAGGTTATCAATGAAACTTGGGATGAGGGTCATGTCTGGATATGGCTCTGGACAGGATTACTTTTTTTTTTTTTTTTTTAATTGAAGCTTTTTATTTGTATAACATATGTATGGGTAGTTACCCAACACTGATCTTTACAAAGCTTTCCATTACAAATTTTACCCCCAGTCCCCTCCCCTCCCCTAGATGGCAGGAAGTCCACTACATGCTAATAATGTTGAAATGCTTGAGAAGTTATGCAAGAAAAATCCTATCTACAAGAAAAAAAAAAGAATCAGAGAAAGGCAACACAATGCAAGCAAATGTCAATAGAGATCATGAAAATGTTACGTTGTGGTCCATATTTCATTTCCCTCTCTCTGGGTGTATATGGTTTTCTTCAGTGAACAATTGGAACTGGTTTGGGACAATTCTTTGTTGCAGAGAGCCATTGGACAGGATTACTTTCTACAAAACTGAGTGGAACTGGTTGTTGAGGTGGAAATAATTAGAACTCTGGAGGTTATACTATTAGTCTAGTTCTAACCACATTAGCCTAGTTTGTGACAGAGAGAAAAACTGGCATGGTTTGGTATATATTCTGAGTTTGAGAAAAGATCTTCCAAGAATTCAGAGGAAAGATCAATGGAATTAAAGAGTCAAATGATCTAGTTTCAAATTCAGATTCTTCTAGGTATTTTTTTTTTTTTTTTTTTTTTGCTTTTTGCTGAGGCAATTGGGGTTAAGTGACTTGCCCAGGTTCACACAGCTAGGGAATGTTAAGTGTCTGAGACCAGATTTGAACTCAGGTCCTCCTGACTTCAGGGCTGGTGCTCTAACCACTGCACCACCTAGCTGCCCCTAGGTATTTTTTTTAAACAGTCTCTACTTTTATTTAATCAGTCAGCTAAGTAAAAGGCAAAAAGATGGTGTTTTGCCATTGGGAGTTCACATTTTAATAAGGGAAAAACTTAGAAATGCTGCCTTTAGTGCATTATATATTTAAAAACTTTTTAACATCCATCATATATGGTATCTTTTAGAAAAGTTTTTTTTTTCCCCTTCAGAAATTTAGATGGCATATTTGTGTCTTGTTTTGCTTTAGGCTATGAGATTGGTGCTGAGAAGGAAGAACGGACCCCAAAGCAAGAGTTTCCCAAAGAAGTGGTACTACATCACACAGAACTGCCATCTTCAGGACTCCTGGATGTCCTTCAAGGACCAGAATTGCAGGAATCTTGTAAGACTGAGGACAAGTCAGAAAGGCAGAAAGATTCTTTGCCTAGGAAAACTCCCAGAGAGAAGGGAGCCCATGAACAGAATATATCTGTTAAGAACTTCACTCAGAATTCAAATTTTGTTAAACAAAAGAGAAGTGCCAAAGAAACGAGGCCCCATCAATGTGAGCTGTGTGGGAAAAGCTTCAAATGCCATTCCGATGTTATTAAACATCAGAGAATTCACACTGGAGAAAAACCGTATGAATGTGAGGAATGTGGGAAGACCTTCAGCCAGAGCTCAGATGTTATCAAACATCACAGGATCCATTCTGGAGAGAAACCTTATGAATGTAGCGACTGTGGGAAGACTTTTATTCATAGTTCCCATGTAGTCAGACATCAAAGAATTCATAATGGAGAGAAACCTTATGAATGTAAAGAATGTGGCAAAGCTTTCAGCCAGAGTTCAAACCTTATACGTCACCAGAGAATTCACACTGGAGAGAAACCTTACGAATGTAACGAATGTGGAAAAACATTCAGTCAGAGCTCTGATGCTATTAAGCACCAGAGAATTCATACTGGAGAGAAACCTTATGAATGTAATGAATGTGGGAAAACTTTCATCCATAGTTCAAATGTTGTTAGACATCAAAGAATACATCATGGAGAGAACCCATACGAATGTAGAGTATGTGGTAAAGCCTTCAGCCAGAGCTCCAATCTCATTCGGCATCAGAGAATTCACACAGGAGAAAGATCCTATGAATGTAATGCATGTGGGAAAGCTTTCAGTCAATCTGTGTTACTTACTGAACATCAGAGAATCCACACAGAAATGAAACCAAAAAAACTTAAAAGATGTGAAAAAATACTTAAGCTTAACTGTGATGTCACTGAATACCAGAGAATTCAGAGTGAAGAGAGGCCTTTTGAGTACAACAGTGAGAAAGTCTTTAGCCAGAGTTCACATACTCCCCAGCAAAACTTTTCACATGAATATGTAAAGGAAAATTCTTAATTGGATTTTCTGCCTCTTAAAGCTTTCAAAGCCTTCTCAAATTATAATGGCCTTAAGGACAGAGACTATTCAACTAGTTTTATGCTGGAAAAAAAATCACATGTGAAGAGGCAATTAATGAGTGCCAAATCAATCGATGAAATTGATAGCTGCATGCAAGTTTTCAGGCAAAAGACTTACTCAGGATACTTACTCAGGGCAGATCAAAGGGAAAAAAAAGTCAGTAGAGCATGTTTTCTTGGAAGCAAAGGGTATTGAGAAATAATTACCAAGTTTTAGTTCTTCTGTTTGTACTTCTGGCTGTCATTTTCTTCTGGCTTTTTCATCTTTGGATGAAGTCAATTTCCCTATTCTCAGTTACTCCCTGAATCTTACACCCAGCCATCATATTAATCTAACCACCCCTTTGATGTGATTCTGCTCAGAATCTTGCTTCTCACTGCCTAGAGAATATAAACTAAACTACTTTTATTATCTTGAAGGACTATGATTCTTGTGGCTCACCACAGTGATATCTAATTGTGACTCATTATTAACACTTATTTGTTTTTGCTTCTGGGTCTTCATTTTTGTCACTTTTCTCCTCCTGTCTTGTCCTACAAGGCCCAGCTGAGATCCCACGTCTTCCAGAAAACTTTCTCTACCTATTTCAGTACATAGCAATTTTTAATGTTTCTAAATTTAGTGTTACTATCGTGCATTTGAACATATAATTTTCTTCTTATTTGTGTACATATCTTGTCATCTTTTGTTAAGACTGAGCTTATTGAGGGGAGGAACCAAGTTTTATGCATATACTATATCCCCTCTAAAGAACCTGGTCAAGAGCCAGTTAGTTGCTCAAGAAATCAAGTATCTTGCCAGGTAGCAATGTGGACACTGTGGAGACAACTCTTCTGGGCCCAAGGCAACCTTGCGAGTGAGGAGACTGAACATGTTTTCTCAACTGAGCCCTGAGGGGAAATGAACAGTGTATATAGCACCCAAGGGATAAATGAAATCATGGCCTTAAGAGGCTGAGGATGTGGGGTATGGAGCGGAGGCCTTGTCTTATTTGAGAAACTGAAATGATGGAGACTGAAGTGTGCAGTCAGGTTCATCGTAAGCCTGGAGATGGAAGCAGCAGGAAATGGCCCTGCAGAGGCATGGACAAAACCAGCAACTTTCACTGCCTTCCACTGAAGGAGTGGAAGCACTCCTTCAAATACCCAAGAATCTGTCTTCTTTTCCTTTGCAATGTGTTCCCAAGTGAAGAAGCTGATATATGTGGTTTATAAAATCTTTCCCTGATTTAAGTTTATGTATCATGAGCTGTTATAATAGAAAGCTCTAGACTGGGGATTAGGAGACTCAAGTTCTAGTCCCAGCTGACTCACTGATGCCAACTATTTCCTTAGTAACAGAGCTGCCCATATTTCTGACTAAGGATGATTAAAATATGAAACCTTTTCTCTTAGATAAAGAAAATAAGCACAGCATTTTAGAAAACCTACTAAAATCTCTCTTGAGTAAAAATGAAACTCACCTCCTTCACATACCATACCTATATCTCTACCCTCCCTCCCAACCTCCACCCCAAACCATACACATTATTTGGTTTTAGCTTTTTCCCTTCAGGTTTTCATTATTACCAATAAATTCAAGGAACAAATTGTACAATAGAGATGAACTGCTGTCATAAAACTTAATAGTGTTCTAGAAGCTAGAGAAATCAAAAAGCTGATAACTTCAATAGTCACATCAGAAAGGAACTCCCAGTTATATTTCTGACCAAGACCTAGGAAGCAGTGTCAGCACTCAGAATGCAGAACCAAATATATCTTTAGTAAAATACTTCATTGTACAAAATTCCTCCCAATGTTGTTTAATAATCGAAAACCTCAACGATTCAAAAATAGATACAGAAATACTAGTTTAGAACTCAAAATCTTCATCTGCCATATCGATTGCCCAGGCAAACTTCTCCCTCTGTGTTTTATTATAAATCTTCTCCACTGGCACTCCAAACTTCTTACACCTGTAGAAGGGACAATCACATTGCATGATAAGTACATTATTAAAAAGTTCAAGAAAAAATGCTAAATGAATTTAAGAGTTAAATCATGATAAAAGGAAAAAGGAAGAGGATGGGGAAATTAGAAAGATTCCATGGAGGTATCTTTCCATTTCATTTTAGGTTTTTTCCATTTGATTCTGGTTGCAGGACACAGGGACCTCAATGACTGATTCAGATTTTGCAAATACATGTGTGAAGAGGAAGATAAAATCAGGGACCAGAAGAGGAATATCAATGTGTGACACCATCCTGTGAACTGAAAGTCGGAATAAGCTAAGGGGTGTGGGTAAACTGGTACCATAGATAAGGACTTGGATTATTTTTTAAAATCTACACTGGGGAAAAAAAAAAAAAGAGGATCAAGCAAGGAAAGGTCAAGACTACTGTTGGGAAGAGATGGGTCAAGATTAGATGATGAAAGGTCTCAAGGAAAACAATCATTTGCTTCTGCCTTTTTCAACTAGCAGGCCCCCCCCCCCCCAACACAACCCAAGACCCTTAAAAAGCAAACATATGGCTTCTCATACCAGGCGATGCTGATCCTAGGGTCTAAATAGTTGAGTTTGGATGTGCCCAGGGCGACCTGCTTGTTTTCCTCTTTGTCTGTGGCTTGGGTACACAGCCTCATGAGCTGCTCTTCTAACTTGGCCAGCAGTTTTTTCTTCTTGTCCACATTACTAGAGGAAAAAAAGGTGAAGAATGAACTAAATTACCTTTTCATCTGAACATCTGATTGCTTCAAAGCAACTCAATAAATGGGAACAGAAAAAGCAATGATCTTCTGAAGGGGAAAAAGAAAGTGTTATGGCCAGCAGAGAGCTTGGCTGGTGCCCATCTGACAAGGAAAAAGGGACAAGTGACCCAGGTGGCCATCTGCAGAGCAGAAGCAGGACACAGCTTTCCTATACTCAGGGAGCTTTCCAACACACTACAGGTAGAAAGAGTTGGGCTCCCTGCCTCAATCTTCTCAATAAAATGATGTTAACAGGAGCTCTAAAGACATTTCTTTTTCTTCTTAATCGCCAAACATTGTTGAGGCAAGGTGGGCATCTCTCAACCCAGCACTAAGGCAATGGAACAAATGGGTTTTCTTTCCCTTCCTCCACATATGACTAACTGGTAAATAATGAAACTCATCAAAGCTGGGGATCCAAACTTACTAGCTTAATATGCACTGTGGAGCCCAAGACTACTCTAGCACACATGAGATCTAGTGTCTAAAATGTCCAGAGTGGACCTATGACCTCCCACAAAACAAGACTAAGTCCTCCCTTTCTCCAATGGACATAAAGAAACTACAGATCAGGAATGAGACCTGAAGGAAAAAGGACTCTATTCACCCTCTGGCCCTATATTCTCAATCATGTAGAGAAAAAAATCTTGAGATCTATAGGGTCCCATTTTGGTAGACTGCTGGGCTAAGCCCCTGTCTTAATTTTCCCCAATGTGTTGCTGTTCCTGTCTTTATTTTTTTAATTTAAATTTAAAAAAAAAATCAATTTTGCCCACCCTAATTGTCTGGATATGTTTAAAAAAAAAATTGTAGTACCTAAAAGAGCCTGGTTATAAATTATTCTTCTCACCCATCATATCCCAAACTGTTGGGCTTTCTGATATAAATAAGTTTCAGCATCTATCTTGCTATTATTGTATATCAGTTACATCCTCTTGCTATTTCTACCCCACAGTCTTGTGGTTTCTCCCCAATGTCAATGATTTTCTGTTTCTCTGCCTGACTGTGGGCAAGTTTTTCACGAAGGTCCTGAAACCATATGGAAGAAGGTGCCATCCATGCCTTTGAATTTTCTAGTCTATAAAGGTAAAGTCTAGTGGAATTTCTCTCTGTAGGATCCCTTTATAGAACTCAGTCTGACCCTCTTATTTTATAAAGAAGGAAACAGACTTTAAAGATGTGACCCCGCAGTGAGACTAGAATCCAAGTATGTCCTCTGTCTTCAAAGTCCAGTATTCTTCCCATCAAACCACTATGTGCCCCAAACTATCACCTGCTAGGCTTCGATCAGTTGCTAATTAGCATGACAACAAATATAAACTAGCTAAAACTTAACCCTTTTTAATCTATATCTGACTAAATTGGTATTAATAGTCAGAAAACTATTCCAGGAAACATTTGAATTGCAAGAGATAATCTGTCAATTCTGACGAATGCTGGACCATAACAGATGCATCCGTGGAGACCCACTGTGCTTACCTCTTGGACTTGACATTCTTTTTCACTTTGGCATCAGCCTTGGCTCTCTTCAGTTCCTGCTTCGCCACAGCTAGCTGCTCCTTCTTAGCATCAATCTTCAAAAGAAAATTCCATTAGACAAGCCCTTCCTCAGAGAATCTTCAGAGTTGGATGGTATCTCAAAGAGAGCCCAGTCTAAGTGGAATGTCAACAGGAATCCCTTCTATGGGATTCTCCAGAGTCTCTCAGCCTTCATTTCCAGAATCTGGTAAAGGAGAACCCACCACCTTTGGAAGCAGCTCAAGATTTTCTTCAAAGGAATCAAAACCTGCACCTCTGCTACTTATTGTGTGTCCTTTCCCCATGACAGCTCTTTGAACATCTATAAGTTCAGAGAAGGCTTTTACCCATTGCATTCAAGTCCTCTCTACTGTGAAAACAATCATTTCTTTATCCAGTATGAGGGTACCCAATGGGAAAACATCTATGTCAAGTGTACCTTTCTCTGCAAAGATGCTACTGACTCACTATCTTGAATAAATCTGGAATCCTAAAACACTAAAAATGGAGACTAGTAAATCTTAAAAATGAAGTGGGAATCATGCACTCAATTGTAAACACATTAGCATTAACATAAAAGCCCCACACTATCTGCTTTTAACAACCATTCAAAGCATTTTACAGTTACAAAGAAAATATAACATTTCATTTGATTCTCTTCATTGGTCTAGTTACTAGCTAGTAACTAGCTAGTAAAGAGCGGAATTAGTTTCAATTTTAAAGAAGAAATTGAGAGGTTAAGTAATTTGCAAGGTCACAGTGCTAGAAAGAATCCTTATGTAGGATTCAGACTAAGCTCCCAAGTCTAGCCCTCTTCCCACTCCACACTAGGGGCTTCTCCACTTAGACCTTACATTTACAAAGACAACGTGGTGCTTAGTTGGGGGGAGGGGGAAAGGCAGGAGATGGGCTGGGAAGGGAGGAATCATGAAGCAGCAAAGAGAAGAAGGCATACTGGGGCTGGAACCTGGGTTGAAACTCCAGTTTAGTCACTCTCTCCCTTTGGTTCCCTGAGCTTCAGTTTCTTTGTTTGTAAAATGAGGAGGATGGATTTGATGACCTCTAATCCCCTGGCATAATGTGACTAAGTAGACCACTACTACTTCCAAAGTAAAAAAAAAAAAAAAAAAAAAAAAGATAAAAAACCAGACTCCAAAGCTCTAAGTCAATCATGATCAGGAATAAATATCAATCACCTTTGAAGGGATTACATTTAACTCAATGTACAAGAACCTGGAACAGCCATCTCCCCTCAGCTACCTGAGGAAGCAGCTTGGCTTGAAAACAAGGTAATGACATCAGTAATGGGGTAAGAAAACTCAGAAAAAGAAACTTTCCCTGAAAAATAGTTTTATGACTTCTAGAAAACTGGTCTAGAGATGAGGAGAGGGATATCAGGTATACATACATAGTCAAATCTCTAGAAGATAAATGGATGGATTGTAGGGGTCTTTGACATTAAAAAACTACCACATTAACAATAGTTATTAGTGATCTTTACCAATTTACCTTAGTCTGGAGATTTTGCATGGACTTCTCAAAAGTCTTAGGAGTTGCTCGCTGATGATTGCATAAAATGGCTACTGCGCGGTTGGCTCGGTTGTAGGACAAAATTTTAGCTGCTATATTGTCTTCAGCTAGAAGATGGAGAGACATATTTATAAAAGAACCAATATGCAAAAGGACACTAAAAGGAGTTTAACAAGAAATTGAGTGAATGTGAAGAATGTGCTTATGGTTATAATCAGAGTACTTGAATTTTGATTCCTAATTCTTTTTTTTTTTCTTTTCTTTTGCTGAGGCAAAAAACTTAACAAGTGACCTGCAAAGGGTCACACAGCCAGCAAGTATTAAGTGGCTGAGACTGAATTTGAACTCAGATCCTCCTGACTCCAGGACTGGTGCTCTATCCACTGTGTCACCCAGCTGCCCCTTGAGGCCTAGTTCTTAACCACACTTTCATAATGATCCAGAGTCATTTGATTTTTCCCAAATGAAGGAAGGACTTCTAGCATTATGCTTCTGACAGGTAATCTCATTTCTCTGGGCTTCAGTTTCCTAAAGGATTTCCTTATCTTTAAAGGAAGGTGGATAGACTGAGATAGAACCTGAAATTCTAAGATCCTATGAAAGAATAAATGAATAGCTAGATGATGCAATGGATGAAGTACAGAGCTTGGAGTCAGGAAATCCCAAGTTCAAATTTGGCCTCAGACACTTACTATCTGTGTCATCTTGGACAAGTCACTCTCCCCGCCTGCCTCAGTTTCCTCATCTATAAAATAAGATGGAGACAGAAATGGCAAACCACTCCAATGGCTTTTTTCAAGAAAAACCCAAATGGAGCCATAAGGAATTGGAAGACTGAAAAATAAACAACAATAATAAATGGAGAAAAATGGGCCACTTACATAAATGTATGTAAGGGGTGGGGAATAGCTAACCTCAACCTTTTCTTTGGGATCAGCTTCAGAGGTAGCCTCACCACAGGTTCCACGTGTCATGAGTCCACCAACTTGGGAGAAAAAACAGCGTCTCAGATCCCAGACCCAAGGCTTTTCATGGCCAGGACTATGTCCAGGACATGGAATTTGAACTCAATCAAGAATCCAGTGCATGCTGCAGAGGCAGATTCTCTTCTAGGTATGCATTTTTATCTCCCCCTGCCCCCATGCAAAAGAATTGACGATGCAAGTTACAAGTATATACTGACCTATGATTTTGGAATCAGAACCATATTTGTTTCATAAAAATACTTTGAATGCCTTCTTTATTTAAAAAGAGAATATATAAGGGGAGTTCCAGCAAGATGGCGGAGTGAAGACGTGACTCTGTGTCCTCTGACCTTCTCTCAAATCAACAATAAAATAAGCTTCTGAACTGATCTTTTAAGTCAACGAATCCAGAAATATTTGGACTACGAAACACTGCTTGCAGTTACCTCTGAAGAACTTCATAGCAGGTCTGCTTCAGTCGGGCATCGGGGTAAGCAGTTTGCTTGGTGCAGCTCCAGAACAGAGGGCAGAGAACTGGGTGGGACTCAACTCAGCATGGCAGAAACTCCAACTACCCCGGGAGTGTATCTGAAGCACTTGGGACACTCTGCCCTGATTGGGGACAGGTGTTTTGGCAGATTTGCCTTTTTTTAAGGAGTAAATTGGGCAAAGTCCTAGCCCCACCGGCCCAGCACCGGAAGTTAATTAGTGGAATTGCCCCAGGGCAAACTACCACAGCCAGCCCGCTTCTCTATCTTTAAACAGACCCCAAGCTTTCTAAAAAATGAGTAAGAAGCAGAAGAGAGCTCTCACCATAGACAGCTTTTATCGAGAGAAAGAAGGGCAGACCCCAGATTCTGAGGTTCCTAAAGGGAAAGCAACTCCAGAGGAAGCCATCAAGGGAGATACGACCTGGTCCCCTTTCCATAAGGTCTTCCTGGAAGATTGCATAGAGAATATATAACCTAGGGATTATTTCTTTAAATATCTGAGAGAAATCACTTGTAAATCTGTCTAAATCCAGATCTCTTCCTACAGGAATTTTTTGTGGTTTGCTTAATTTCTTTTTCAGAGATGGGAATATTAAGTTTACAATTTCCTTTTTTGTTTAACATTTTATATTTTTTGCAATTTATCATTCCATTTAATTGATGTTTCTGTTGGGTTGCCATCTATTTGGATGTATTAGTTTCTTATAATTATTTTTTTCCTAGCCATTTGTTATGAATTTACTTTTTTTATTTTTGATGTTAAATTTGCCTTCTTTTAAAAAAACTCAATTAGCTAATAGTTTATTGTCAGTGTTTGAAAAATGCCCTCTCTTTGTGTTATTAGTTCATTTAAAAATGAGAGAATATAAGATCATAGATTTAGAGCTGGTAGGGTCCTTGGGAGTCATTTATAATTTAATGTCTCATTTTAAAGATAAGTAAATTGCGGTCTAGAAAGGCAAAATCTTATCAGTCCTAAAACTACACTTTAGGAAGGACACTGATAAATTGGGGAGCACCCAGAGGAGAGCACCCAGGATGGCTAAGGCCTTTAAGATAGTTCCCATGTGTACTGAGCTAAAGCAATCAGAAAGGTAAATTCAGACTAAAGAAGACTTAAGGGGGTAATGCTAGCTTAATTCAAGTAATTGAAGGGCTATCATATGAAAGAAAAATTAGGTTTGTTTGTCCAGAGGGCAGAACTGAGAGCAATGGCTGGAAGATCAAAAAGAAAATTTCAATTTGATATCAAAAAAAGAAAAAAAAAATCCTAACACCTTAAAGCTGTCTGGAATAATAGGCTGATAAGAAGTGGGTTCTCCTCTCCCTTATTAGATATGCTGCAAAAGGGATTCTTATTCAGGTATAGTTTGGACTAAATTATCTCCCATAAGATTTTCTGCCTTGTGTATCACTGAACAAACCTATGGTTTGACATGCATTTAGGATGCTAATTTACTTTTTAACAATTAGAGAAAAAATATTTTTGTCTCCAAGCAAAGGGTGAATGATTAGTATTACTCATTAAGTAGACTGAGGAAAGGATTGTGTTTAGGTCTGGGTTCACCAAACCTCCACTTAATGGCCTCTAAAGCCCCTTTTGAAGATTCTATGATCTTTACTACTTTAATCACAATGCAGGCTTTCCCATCTGTCTCTCTTAAGAATGTTTATGTTTACTACTGTCTTATTTGAAATAATAACTGCAAGCTTCTACTTATTTTACCTTAAATCTAACAGATTTTATTTTCACCCTTTTACTTTTATAGGTTATATGTTTTATCTATCTATGTTATAAAGAGCAAATGATGGGCTTTGTCTTCTAGTCCATTCAGCAATTTGTTTCCGGTACACTTAGTAAAACTACCCTGTGAAAGTTATAATTGTTAAATTGGTTTTCATTCCATGAGGTTCCATATTACTGTTTTTCTTTCAATCAAAATAAGCTACCACATCACTTGTTTTGTTTCTAACAGCCCAATCTAGTTCACTAAGGTAACACCATTTTTCCAGGTGTCATCCTTGACTCTTCACTTATTCTTGCTCACTACATTCAATCAGGTGTCGTGTACTGTTCTTTCTATCTTCCTAAGCAACATTCGCCTCTCCTGACAACATCACCCCGGTATAGCCTGCCTTATCTCATACCTGCTATGCTATGTTAATAACTTTCTGCCTCAAGTTTCTCTCCCCCTCCAGTTTATTCTCCTCTCAGCTGTCAAAATCTTCCTTAAACACAGGTCCAACCATGACACTTTCTTATTTAAAAAATTCCAGGTTGTACATATTTAACCTATATCATATTGCTTGCTCTCTTGGGGAAGGGGGAAGCAAAAGAAGGAGAGAGCAGTCATTCAAACGATTAACAGACACTAATGGCAAAACCAGCATCCAAATCCTGCTAATTCTGCTACACTGCCAGAGGCAATAGTTAAAAAAATTAATTTAAAAAAAAAAAAGGCTAATCAACTACATTGTTCTTTCCCTCTGAGTATTAAAAATTTAATCCACACCATGGTGGAGCTTATTACCATTGGTCAGTGCTTTCAGTTGTTCCTGCAATGTGATGGATGCATTATAAGTCCTGAACACCTTGGCTGTCAATCCATCCATCAGGTCCTGAAGATGCTTATTCAAAGTTGATGTCTGAAAACATAAAGGATTTTCAGGAATGCCGTAATTGCTTACTTTCTGTTCTCAATTTCTAGCAAAGGAAGGCTTTCATAGGGAAAAAGGAGAACATGAGAAAAAATTATAGAATTCAAAAGGTCTAAGAAAACCTTCCTAATCTGGGCAAGCTGCATATAACTGATTGTATGAAGATCTTCTACTAATCCTTGCCAAGAACCAGCCTCCAAACATCAGTCACTGGGAGAGAATTCAACCTAACCTGTCCCTGGACAGATTCAAATCTAACCACTCCTACTAACACAATATTACAATATGGACATTTAAGATAAGATTTTCTGTATCATCTACCAAGATTAAAACAATAACAAATATTTTGGTATGTGATGAATTAATACATTATTTTTTGTCAAAAGACTTTTTTTTTAAAAGTTATATTTAATGGACATGAATGCAATAGTTACGTCAGCTTTGAAATGTTGTGTTCTATTTGCTGTTCTATAACCTTCAATCTGCCCAACATTACACAAAAAAATATAGAGTAGAAATCACAAGTTAATAGAAACCATTAAAAAAAAAAAACTCACAGTAAGTCTATCAAACAGCTCATCCCCTGGGTCCTTGTTCTCCATGAAGAGCTGCAAATTCTTAAATACCTGTAATGAAGAGAAAAACCTAAAGCATGCATGAATACTATGGAGTTTCAATGAAAGGACAAGATGGCAGTTGGGAGAAGACAGTGACACACAGGAATCAAATTGGTGACCAAAAGGTCCCACATTTATTTCAATAATTCAGGGGTCAACAATTTTACTTAAAAATGTACACTAACTGCTGATGCTGACAACAATAATTCAAGGAAGCCTGAGAGGAGTAAATGAATTGTTATGGCAAAAATAGTTCCAACTCCCAGTGTCTGAGTAAGGTCTAGAGGGACCTCTCACATTACCTTATCTAGATTGGTTCTTGAATGATAGCTATAGTGGTTGTTGCCAGGCCAATATTAAAAGACATTCCAACTCAGCAGGACCTGCTGGAACCTATATTCTGGTAGCACAGCCTTCAAAAACCCAGGGTTACCGCCAAAGCACAGGGAAACAGAAAAAGTATTATGTAGACAAGAACTTGAAAGCCTTACATGGTTTAGTTAATGTTTAATAAAGAGAAAGGAAGAGATTCAGAAAAGAAAGGAAGATTGTTGAAATGAACAGATGTTGAGCACTGGAATTAGATTCTGTACTGTGGTGTAACATATAGGAATCATAGAATCCTTATCAAGGGTGAAATGTACTTAGTAAGTATGGATAAGAATGTAATTTTTTAGAGACCTAAATCCAATCAAAAAGGAAGGTGAGGATTAGGAGGGGGAAAAGGAGAAGGGATGAGAGGAGAACTCCTTATTTATGTCAGGTACCATGAAATACAGCTATAATATAGGAAGAAGAAAAAGTTCATAGGTGAAAGAGGGCAGTAATGGATCCCATGGTCATTAGATTTCTAACACAGAAATGCACAAAGAACAGGCAACAAACACAATGAACTCTCTCACAAGGAGGTAAAAATGTGAACTGAGTGACACTTGCTATTATTTGGTCCTTTGACTAAAATAATAATTTGGAAGAGGAGATCTCACAAAAAAGATACTGTCTAAAGGAGTGGAAGAGGGTAGAGCATGATATATTATTAATACATTATAAACACATGGGGAAATTTAAGAACTTGAACATGGAAGCTTAGTAAAAACATTTGTTTAAAGATCAATGGAGGCAGAAATTATCTATTAACACTTATTAAGCACCTACTATATGCAAGGTATTGTGCTAAGATACAAAAAAGAGGAAAAGCAGTCCCTCCCCTCAATGAGCTTATGATTTAATGAGGGAGACAATATGCAAATAAATACATATAAAGCAAGCTTTAAACAGGATAAATAGGAATTCATGGAAGGCAGGCACTGGAATTAAAAAGTAGGGGAAAGGCTTCATGTAAAAGATAGACTAAAAGAAAGCCAGGAAGGTCAGTAGTTGAAACAGAAGAGGAAAAATATTGAAGGCATGGGGAACATCCAAAGAAAATTCCTGGAGCCAAAAGATGGAGTTATCTTGTTTATGAAATTGCCAAAAGGTCAGTTTCCTTGGATCAAAAAATACCTTTTGGGAAGTAAAGAGTAGAAAGATTGGAAAAACAGAGGAGGGATAGGTGATGACGAGTTTTGAAAAAGAACATTTTGTGTTTAATCCTAGAGATAACAGAGAGACCACTGGAATTTTAATGTGTGTGTGTGGTGGGGTATGCTTGTGACATGACTAACCCTGAGCTTTAGGAAAATAGAGGGAAGAATGGGCAGAAACTTGAAGCAAGTTATTGCAATGATCCATGCATGAAAGGCTGAGGGCCCACACCAGGATGATGGTGTAGAGTTAAATTGGTTTAACAAGGGAATAAGATAGGAAGAAGAGAGAGTGGCTAATGCAGAGGTGATGACCAGAGAAGGGGAGTCAAATGATGGGAGGTCAGTGTTCAGGTAAAGAGTAGGGTTTTGTAGAAAAGGGGAAAAGTCAATAGATTATGGTCAGATAAAAGGATTTTAGAATTCTTGAACACATAGGTAGTACATTTGTAAGTGACAGTAAAAACAAGGGTATGACCATCTTTGTGTGTGTGTATCTGCAACAGAATCAGATGAGGCAGACATAGCTAGAAAACAGTTTGAAAAAGATCAACCATTTTAGTGAATTTGAAAGCTCAGTGAATTACTGCAACATCAGGATAATGCAACAATGAAAAAATTCAATGCAATCTTAAAATGCATTAAAAGAAGAACAGCAAGGTGAAATCAAAAAGGAAGAGAAAAGCAGGAAGTTGCCCAGTTTCCCCTTGAAACAAACTAAATCAAGCCTCTAAATGAATTCTGGAGCAATAGAAGAAGACAATGAGAAACAATTTTCCAGTCCAAGGTAACTTAGAAGGACTATAAGAAATGCTTTTTTCACTTGGATAAAAGGGGAACACAGCCCAATGCAGACAGTGTTCAGAAAAGCAGTAGGAGGCTCTTAACCACAGCACATTTTCAACAACCAATGCCTGAAGTCCTAGCTCAGCAGGCTAGTGGTAAAGCCTCTGGCAAACTGTCACCTAAGAACCTCTGATACAACAGGCATAACTAGGCCAGACCACCTCAGCATAGTGAACAAATTGCCAGACCTGGCAGTCACCAGTCCCTAGATCTCAGTGCAAGTCTCAAAACAGTGTCCCCTGTGCCCTACAGAGTTCAGTTTTAAATGTCATTAAACAGGCTGAAAAATAAGCCAAAAAGAGCCCTGACGATAGAAAGCTACTATGGTGACAGGGAAGATCAAAATCCAAACTTAAAAGAGGACAACAATATCAAAACATCTTCATGTGAAACCTTGAAAAGAAACATGAATTGGTCTTAAGCCTAAAATGTCTTCTCAGAAGAATTCAAAAAAGATTTAAAAAAACAAGCGAAGTAGAAGAGAAATTGGGGGGAAAAAAAGCAGTGTTGGAAGAGAATCATGAAAAAAGAATCAATAGCTTGAAAAAAAAGAAAACTCCTTAAAAAGTTGTCCAAATGGAAAATGAGATACAAAAGCTAACTGAAAAAAAAATTCTTAAAAAAATTAGAATTGAGCAAATAGAAGTTGATAACTATGAAAATCAAGATTCAAACAAAATCAAAATCAAAATAAATAAATAAATACATAGGGGCAGCTAGGTGGTGAAGATAGAGCATCAGCCCTGAAGTCAGGAGGACCTGAGTCCAGATCTGGTCTCAAATCCTTAACACTTCCTAGCTGTGTGACCCTGGGCAAGTCATTTAACCCCAATTGCCTCAGCCAAAGGGGGGAAAAAAAAAAAAAAGCAGCAGCAAATATAAAATACCTCACTGGAAAAATAATTTACCTAAAAAATAAATCTAGGAGATAGAATTTAAGAATTATTGGACTACCAGTAAGTCATCTTCTAAAAAAGATGCTGGAGAACATCTTTTAAAAAATTATCAGGGAAAACTGTTGTGTGTTTTAGAACCAAAGAATAAAATAGAAATAGAAAGAATCCACTGATCACCTCCTGAAAGAGTTCTGAAAATAAAAACTCTAAGAACTATCATAGCCAAATCCCAGAACTCTCAAATCAAGGGGAAAAAAATATTGTAAGCAGCCCAAAAGAAACAATTTAAGTATCAAAGCACCACAGTCAGAATTACACAAGATTTAACAGTTTCTACAATAAAGGAACGGAGGGCTTGGAATAAGATGTTTCAGAAGGCAAAGGGGTTTGGTTTACAACCAAGAATCAGAGATTCAGCAAAATTGAGCATACTCTGTCAGGGAAAAAAATAGACATTTGTCTTTGGTCTAAAACAGAGGTGACCAAAAGAAGAACTAGATAACATTACAAAATACAAAATGGATGATTTTGATTGTATTAAATGAAAAAGATTTTGTACAAACAAAACCAATGCAGCCAAGATTAGAAAGGAAATAGTAAATTGGGAAAAAAATTTTATACTCAAAGTTTCTGATAAATTGACTTAAATTTATAGTAATACAAGCCATTCCCTAATTGATAAATGGTTAAAGAATATGAACAGATAATTTTCAAAGAAACTAAGGCCATTTCTAGGTATGTTTAAAAAATGCTCTAAATCACTATTGATTAGAGAAATGCAAATTAAGACAACTCTGAGGTACCACTTCATACCTCTTAGATTCCAAACGCTAAGACAACAGGAAAAGACAATGATAAATACTGAAGGGGATATGGGAAAACTGGGACATTAATACATTATTGGTGGAGTTATGAATCGGTTAAACTATGCTGGAGAGCAATTTAGAACTATACCCAAAGAGCTATCAAACTGTGCATACCCTTTAATCAGCAGTGTCTAAATTGGGTCTGTATCCCAAAGAGATCATTTAAAAAAAAAAAAGAAAAGAAAAAAAAAAAAGGACCCACATGTGCAAAAATATTTGTAGCAGCCCTTTTTGTAGTGGCAAGAAAGTGGAAACTGAGTGGACACCCATCAGTTAGAGAATGGCTGAATAAGTTACGGTATATGAATGTTATGGAACTTTATTGTTCTGTAAGAAACGACCAACAAGATGATTTCAGTGTGGCCTAGAGAAACTTGCATGAACTGATGCCAAGTGAGACGAGCAGAACCAAGAGAACATTGTACATAGTAACAATAAGATTATGTGATCAAATTGATGGATTTTTCTATAATGAGGTGATTCACACCAATTCCAATAGACTTGTGATAGAGAGAACCATCTGCAACCAGAGAGAGAACTGTGTGGACTGAATGTGGATTGCAACATATTTTCATCTTTTTTGTTGTTTGCTTGTTTTTTTCTCATTTATTTCCTTTTTGATCTGATTTTTCTTCTGCAGTGGGAATGTTTTTTTTTTTTTTAATTAAAGCTTTTTATTTGTATAACATATATATGGGTAGTTCCCCAACATTGATCTTTACAAAGCTTTCCATTACAAATTTTACCCCCAGTCCCCTCCCCTCCCCTAGATGGCAGGAAGTCCACTACATGTTAATAATGTTGAAATGCTTGAGAAGTTATGCAAGAAAAATCCTATCTACAAGAAAAAAAAAGAATCAGAGAAAGGCAACATAATGCAAGCAAATGTCAATAGAGATCATGAAAATGTTACGTTGTGGTCCATATTTCATTTCCCTCTCTCTGGGTGTATATGGTTTTCTTCAGTGAACAATTGGAACTGGTTTGAGACAATTCTTTGTTGCAGAGAGCTATGTCCATCAGAATTGATCATCATGTAATATTGTTGTTGCTGTGTATGATGATCTCCTGGTTCTGCTCGTTTCACTCAGCATCAGTTCATGCAAGTCCCTCCAGGCCTCTCTGAAATTGTCCTGCTGGTCGTTTCTTACAGAGCAATAATATTCCATAATGTGGGAATATGTTTAGAAGAATTGCACATGATAATCTACATTGGATTACTTGCTGTCTAAGGAAGTGGGGAGATGAGGAAGCAGGGAGAAAAGTTTTAAACAGAAAATTTTGCAAAGGTGAATGTTGAAAACTATCTTTACATGTGTTTTGAAAAATAAAAAGCTATTATAATTTTTTAAAAAAATAATAAAAAGCGGCCAGATGCTCATCCTTTTATTAGCAAGTATACTAGCATTGTTAAAAAAAAGATTAAATTATCCAGAAATTATGTCTCTTGAACATTTTTCAATGCCATAGTTATAATGACCCATAAAGAGATATTGGAACCTTACACACTAGATTCTTAACAAAAAACTCCTTCTCTGTATCGCTTGGATCCACTTAGAGAATTTTCCACAAGGAGAGTTCTTTGTTATAGGACTGTGGCTGTGATCTGATTCTCCCTTTTACAAGTAATAAGTTTTATCTGGCTAAGTTTATGTTATGTGTCTATCTGTTTTTAAGGCTGTAGCTCCCGAATTTTCACTTTCACTTACAAAGGGTCCACTACAAGAGGCTATTTGAAATAGAATCTGAGTGCAAATGAAAGAAAAAGTAAATAGAGCAAATTCAGAGTGCCAGCAGATATGTGAAGAGTCACTTGAAGAATTTTGGAGTCCATTTTAGGTTCAGTCTGGACATTTCAGTCTTTTTTTTTTTTTTTAAAGAGTTAATAAGCAGGTGTGGTCTGAAATTTCTTGTAGATAGCTTTATTAAGAGCGCTGGTTTCAGAGGGCTCAATGAAAGTGAGACAAGATAAGGGTACCAACTCTTGGGAACAAGTCAGGATTGAATATGGTTAAAACTCTGTCCAAGTGGGGGGGCGGAGCCAAGATGGCGAACTGCAGACAGCGTTCTCTGTGAACTCCTGAGACCTTCCCTCAGACCCAGAAAAAGTGAGCCTTCCAACTGGTTTTGGAGTGAGGGCTCCGCCAAACATTTGGACTACAACTACCTTGAAAGAACTCCAGAGAAGGTTAGCCTCAGGGGAATCAGCTGCTGGTCGCGATCAGACTCCAGCAAAATTGGCATTGAAAGAATTCACCAATCACCTCCAGAAAGAGACCCCAAAATTAAAACCCCAAGGAATATTGTGGCCAAATTTCAGGACTATCACACCAAGGAAAAGATATTGCAAGCAGCTAGAAAGAAACAGTTCAAATACCGAGGAACTGTCATTAGAATTACACAGGATCTGTCAGCTTCCACTTTAAAGGATTGAAGGGCCTGGAATCAGATATTCCAAAAGGCAAAAGAACTTGGATTACAGCCAAGAATAAGTTATCCAGCTAGAATGAGCATCATCTTCCAAGGAAGAAGATGGTCATTCAATGATACAGGAGAATTTCACCTATTTCTAATGAAAAGACCAGATCTGAACAAAAAATTTGACCTCCAAATAGAGAACTCAAGAGAAGCATAAAAAGGTAAAAAGGAAAACTCTTGAGAACTATATTTCTACTATAGGTATCCTTAAAGAATGGCAGTATAATTTGATTTTTCTTTGATAGTAATGGAAAAGAAATTAGAGGTGGAAGGCATACCATACTGAAAAAGAAAAAGGGGGGAGGGGGGAAAGGAGGAAAAATAAAGTAAAAATAAAGGAGTAAAATAAGGCAAAATCTCATAAAGAGACATAGAAGATCTAATATAATTGAGGGAATGAAGGGAGGGCGATGAGTATTGTGTAAACCTTACTCTCATTAGATTGGACACTAAGAGAGTATATCAGACACATTTGGCTTCAAAGAAAGGCCTGACCCTCCTTGTGGGAAGGTAGGAGGGAAGAGAGAAAAGGAAAGGGATAAACTAAAAGAAGGATTAGGGGAAAGGTATAAAGGGGAGGGAGGGACTCTAAAGGGAGGAGGATTATTGGTGGGAGGTGGTCATCAAGAGCAAAGTACTGGGGAGGGGGGAAAGGAGGGAGGGGAAAGGGAAGAGAAAATCATAACTCTGGGTAAATAAGATGGCAGGGAATACAGATACAGTTATTTTAACTGTGAATGTGAATGGGATGAACTCTCCCATAAAACGGAAGCAGGTAGCGGACTGGATTAAAAGCCAAAATCCTACAATATGTTGTTTACAAGAAACACATCTAAAGCATTGAGATACATACAGAGTGAAGGTAAAGGGCTGGAGCAGAATCTTCTATGCTTCAGGTGAACAAAGAAAGGCAGGGGTAGCAATCCTTATCTCGGATTAAGTAAAAACAAAAAAAGATCTAATTAAAAGAGATAAGGAGGGAAACTATATTTTACTAAAGGGTTCCACAGACAATGAAGCAGTATCAATACTTAACATATATGCACCAAGTGGTATAGCATCCAAATTCCTAGAGGAGAAACTAACAGAGATGCAAGGAGAAATAGACAGTAATACTATACTAGTGGGGGATCTCAACCTTGCTCTCTCAGAATTAGATAAATCAAATCACAAAATAAATAAAAAAGAAGTTAGGGAGATTAACAAAAGGCTAGAAAAGTTAGGTATGATAGATCTCTGGAGGAAATTGAATGGTAATAGAAGGGAGTATACTTTTTTCTCAGGGGTTCATGGAACTTATACAAAAATTGATCATGTGTTAGGGCATAAAAACCTCAAAATCAAATGCAGAAAAGCAGAAATAGTAAATGCATCCTTCTCAGATCATGATGCAATAAAACTCACATGTAATATAAGGCCAGGAGAAAATAGACCACAAGTTATTTGGAAATTAAATAATCTAATCCTGAAGAACGAATGGGTGAAAGAGCAAATTATAGACACAATCTAAAATTTCATCCAGGAGAATGACAACAATGAGACAACATACCAAAATTTGTGGGACACGGCTAAAGCGGTTATAAGGGGTAATTTTATATCTCTACATGCTTATTTGCATAAAACAGAGAAAGAGAAGATCAATGAACTGGGCTTACAATTAAAAAAGCTAGAAAAAAACCAAATTAAAAACCCTCAATTAAATACCAAATTGGAAATTCTGAAAATTAAAGGGGAGATTAATAAAATTGAAAATAAGAAAACTATTGAATTAATAAATAAAAGTAAGAGTTGGTTTTATGAAAAAACAACAAAATAGATAAGTCTTTAGTTAATTTGATTAGAAAAAGGAAAGAGGAAAATCAAAATGATAAGGGAGAACTTTCCTCCAATGAAGAGGAAATTAGAGTAATAATTAGGAGTTTCTTTGCCCAACTTTTTGCCAATAAATTTGATAATGTAAATGAAATGGAGGAATATCTACAAAAATATAGATTGCCCAGATTAACAGAAGAGGAAATAAATTATTTAAATAGCCCTATTTTGGAAAAAGAAATAGAACAAGCTATTAATCAACTCCCTAAGAAAAAATCTCTAGGGCTAGATGGATTTACATGTGAATTTTACCAAACATTCAAAGAACAATTAATCCCAATACTATATAAACTATTTGAAAAAATAGGGAAAGAAGGTGTACTACCAAATTCCTTCTATGACACAGATATGGTGCTGATAGCTAAACCAGGTAGGGAGAAAACTGAGAAAGAAAACTATAGACCCATTTCCCTAATGAATATTGATGCAAAAATTTTAAATAACCTTTTAGCAACAAGATTACAGAAAGTCATCCCCAGGATAATACATCATGACCAAGTAGGATTTATACCAGGAATGCAGGGCTGGTTCAATATTAGGAAAACTATTAGCATAATCAATTATATTAATAACCAAATTAATAAAAACCATATGATTATCTCAATAGATGCAGAAAAAGCCTTTGATAAAATCCAACACCTATTCCTATTAAAAACACTGGAGAGTACAGGAATAAATGGGCTTTTCCTTAAAATGATTAGTAGTATCTACTTAAAACCTTCAGCAAGCATCATATGTAATGGGAGTCAAACTAGAACCATTCCCAATAAGATCAGGAGTGAAACAAGGCTGCCCACTGTCACCATTATTATTTAATATTGTCTTAGAAATGTTAGCTTTAGCAGTAAGAGAAGAAAAAGAGATTAAAGGAATTAGAATAGGTAATGAGGAAACCAAATTAGCACTCTTTGAAGATGACATGATGATATACGTAGAGAACCCTAAAGACTCAACTAAAAAACTACTAGAAACAATTCACAACTTTAGCAAAGTTGCAGGATACAAAATAAATCCACATAAACCATCAGCATTTTTATATATTACCAATAAAGTTCAGCAGCAAGAGATACAAAAAGAAATTCCATTCAAAATAACTGTTGATAGTATAAAATATTTGGGAATTTATCTGCCAAGAGACAGTCAGGAACTATATGAACTAAACTACAAAACACTTTACACACAAATAAAATCAGACCTAGTCAATTGGAAAAACTTAAAATGCTCATGGGTAGGCCGAGCGAATATAATAAAAATGACAATATTACCCAAACTAATTTACTTATTTAGTGCCATACCAATCAAACTCCCAAGAAATTATCTTACAGATCTAGAAAAAATAGTAGCAAAGTTCATTTGGAAAAACAAAAGGTCAAGAATTTCAAGGGGATTAATGAAAAAAAAGGCTGATGATGGTGGACTTGCTGTACCAGATCTAAAACTATATTACAAAGCAGCGGTCATCAAAACCATGTGGTACTGGCTAAGAATTAGAGTAGTCGATCAGTGGAATAGGATAGAATCACAAGACAAACTAGGCAATAACTATAGCAATTTAGTCTTTGATAAACCCAA
>JAJPUD010005202.1:0-25532 GCA_023553655.1 Myrmecobius fasciatus
GAAGGAAGGAAGGAAGGAAGGAAGGAAGGAAGGAAGGAAGGAAGGAAGGAAGGAAGGAAGGAAGGAAGGAAGGAAGGAAGGAAGGAAGGAAGGAAGGAAGGAAGAAAGAAAAACTGGGGAAAAAAAGGTGGGATTTTAGTTGAGATTTGAAGGAAACCAAAAAAGTCAGTATGTAAGTCAGAATGGAGGAGTAAGAGTCATGGGGGGCCAGTCAGAGAGAATACCCAGAGCTGAGAGGAGGACTGTTCTTTGTGAAATAGCCAGGTGGCCAGTGTCCCTGAATCAACGAGGAGGACAGCAAAATGTAAGACTGGAAAGGGAGGAGGCAGCTAGGTTATGAAGGGCTTTGAATGCCAAACAGAGCATTTTGTAGTTGCTCCTGGAGGCAATAGAAAGTCACTAGCTGTTTTTCTGTTTTGTTTTGGGTTTTTTTGGTGGGGGAGGTGACATGGTTAAACCCACACCTTAGGAAAACCACTTTAGTGACTGAATGAAGAATGGATTAGAGTGAGGAGAGACTTGGAGCAAATAAATCCACCAAATAAATTGCAACAGTCTCAGGGTGAGGTGAGTGCACCCAGACCAGGATGGGGACACTGGCAGAGGAGAGTAGGGGTTCTATTGGAGGGATGCTGCAAGGATGAAATTGACAAGCCTTAGTGACATATTGCATATGGGGAAGAAGGGGGACGGGACGGCACTGAAACTCAGGGATCAGACAACCTCATTCTTGTCATCTCAAGCCCTCGCCATTCCCACGGGGGTTCTTGCACCCGACCTCCTAGGACCCCGGCACTTACAGCTTCTCCAAGGGTACAGTGTCATCCAAACCTTTCACCCTAGACATCTCCATTGGGAGTCTGGTTAATTTTAGCAGTGAATTTCAGCATTTTAAAGTATAAAGAGAGACTAGGTAGAGGTTGTTATATTGTGTTCAACAGTTACAAGTATTCATGTGTTTAATACGTTCAAGTGTTTTAGCAACGGTACTGGTAGCAATAGTAGTAGCTTCCTGTAGGAGGCGCCTGAGCTGATGAGCCTTGAAGGATCATAGAGATAACTGAAGGTGTGAAGAACACAGGTGTGGGAGTCATTCACAGGATTTGAACCCAGCTCCTGAGACTCCAAAAGTGGTGCTCTTTCCGTCTTTGCTCTGGGCTGCCTCCAGAAGAATAATAGCGTAGGAAGCCCACTCAGCCCATGGCCTACAGTGCCCTGCTGTTGGGCTCCCGGTGAGCTTGTGCTTGGGCCCCCCTTGCCTGCGGCTGGCAATCTCAGCACAGGTAAGCCGCCTCCAGCAGCCGGGGCGGGAGGGGGAGGCCCAAGTTCCATTTCTCCAGCTCTCATTTCCATGACTTTGCAGGCAAGCAGCCAGCTGATGTCAACAGAAGTTGGACCCCATTCGAAAGCATCTCGTTATGCTTCCAGCGTATTGATTGGACGGGTCAGACCCCACAGATCTCCAGCGTGGATAATGAAGTCTGACTCCTTTCTCTCACTCTCTCACTATTGCTTAGGCAGCCGCTGTCCTTGTCAGGAGATGGGGACATTTGGGGGGACAGTCATACAGAAGCTGCTATTGACAGCCCAGGGAGAAAGGGAGCCACTGAATCCAGTTCCCAAAGACTGGGAAGGGCAGCGGGGAAGTGGGCAGGATACTGGTGCAGAGGGTGCATGGAAGGAGGAAGGAGACTCACCTTGGCTCAGAGAGCAGAGAGTGATGGAGCCTGGGAGGAAAACCATTGCATGTTGGCCAGAGCAATGTGTGATGTGTTCTTGGGAAAGATGGTGGAAGAGTAGGGAGAGACCAGGTAACGCTCAGAGACCTTATCTTGGGTCACCTCCCCTGGAGCAACTCAAATGAGGGGATATGTTTAAAGAGTTATACAGGGGCAGCTAGGTGGCGCTATAGTGGATACAGCACCAGCCCTGAAGTCAGGAGGACCCGAGTTCAAATCTGATCTCAGACACTTAGTACTTCCTAGCTGAGTGACTCTGGGCAAGTCACTTAGCCCTAATTGTCTCAGCCAAAAAAAAAGTTATATAAACTTTAAAGAGCCATATAAATGCTGGCTCTTGTTGTTACCATCATCATCCTCACCCAGGAGGAAGGACATCCTTGGGGTTGATCTTTGATTAACATAACCCAAATGGACCAAGGTACTCCCCAAGGTGAGGAGTTTCATGTCCTTTCAGAAGAAGGGGAGCATCCAGCCTCAAAACTAACTACAATAACGGAGGAGTGGGACGTGGGTGAGAAACCTCCCACCTTCTCCCAGTGAAGATATTGTGAAGATAGGGGTTGTCCAAGTTGGCCCTAACAAAAACTGGCCCCTTACTCCATATGTGATTGGACTTTGCCAAACAGTTGTCTTTTCATCCTGAACAAAAGTTGTTCTTGGAAAAGCACACCATGAGAATCGTGACAATCCTGACACTACTAAGAATCATGACCATATTGCTTTGCAGAGAAGTGAGGTCCCCATCCCGGGGACTCCACAAATCTCCACTTGCACGCTGGAGTCTAAGGGAGCTAAGAGGGAGAGGTAGCGATCTCCAGCTAAGTTAGAGAAGCTTGATGGCCAGCAGGGAGGTAAGGGGTCCTTCCTCCTCCTCCGCCCTGGTCAGGCTGCCGCTGGAGGACTGTGTTCCATTCTGAGTCCCATGATTTCAGCTGAAGGATCTCAGTCTCCTAGAGTTGGTCCTGGGGAGGAAGACCATGATGGAGAGGAGGCTGGACCCCATGCCATATGAGGTTAAGTTGAAGGGGCTGGGGATGTTTAGCCTGCAAGTGAAGAAAAACTTGTGGGGCATGGTGGCTGTCACCCAGTATCCGAAGGTCATCGCTTGGTAAAACGATAAAATCCCCTCTGTTGGTTCCCTGGGTTCAAGAAAGGAACAATAGGAAGCCTAAAGGTTTGACTTCAGGAGTAGCTCCCCAATAACTAGAGCTGGCCAAAAGCTGAATTGAGGAAAACGGGGTAACGAGTCTCCCCGTCCCTGGAGGGATGGGGAGTGCCATAGGCAGTGATGGGTGACTTGGGCCAGGTGACCTCTAGCGCCACTTTGGGGCTCTCCATCGCTGATTATTGATTCTCAGGAATTCTCCATCGGCCCTAGCTGGATGAGGTCTCCCCAGCCTCTGGCACCCAGATTTCCCAGAGATAAGCTCCAGAGACAAAGCCTAGTCGCCCAGTGCCATCAATACCATGATTTAATTAAGAGATTATGACTGAATTGGAGAGTTGTCGGCCATAGGATAACGAGTGTCTTATAATAACTCGGCGCCGAGAATATGAATGCCTCTGCCGAGCTCGGCGCAGAGGGATGGGGTCGTCCGTCTTCCCAGAGCCCGCGAATCCCCGCCTGCGTCCCCAGCCGGCTGTTTGTTTGTGTCCTGCTCGTCATTACTGAGGTGCCATCGGCCACTCTCACTTAAAAGAAAGATCATGAGCTTTATTTTCTATTAAGGCCTCCAAATCTGCCAAGAAAATGGGATGCCAGATTTCCCAAGGAGCAGCCCCATTCCTCAAGCCACCCAGACAACACTTCCTCTTGGGCTAATTCCAGGTTGTCAGGGATGGGGGTGTTCCAGCTTGGTCAGCAGCCTGGGCCTGGGACAGCGTGGGAAGGACTGAAGAGCCGGCTCCTGACCAGAAGGGGCTGACTCCCAGGACCAGAAGGGCCACTCAGTGGCTGTGTGACCTTGGCCAGCCCCCTTCCCTCTCTGCACCTCTTTTCTCATCGGGGAAGTCAGAGTTCACCTGTCACATAAGCTCAAGGGATCTCAGAGGTGAGCAAGTTCTCTGTGAGGGACCCAATAAGAAGTCATCGGGCCTATATGAAGCCCTACACCCATGAGGAAGTCAGTATCTTCTGGAGTAAAGAGAGAGGAGAAGGAAGAGGGGGAGAAGAAGGAGGAGGAAAAGGAGGAAGAAGAAGAAGAAGAGGAAGAGGAAGAAGAGGAGGAGAGACAGAGATAGGAGAGAGAGAACAGATAGAGACAGAGACACAGAGCACAGAGACAGAGACAAAGAGCCAGAGAGAGGAGAGAGATATAGACAGAGGAAGAGACACAGAGAGACAGAGACAGAGAGACTGAGTATATTATGTACTTCCCATGTGCCAGTGCCTAACTGTGCTAAATTCTGAGAATACAAGGGAGCACAATCACCCCTGACACCCAGATCATACATTCTAATAGGCAGGCTGGGGGGCTTCTGCAGATGAAGGAGAAGGAGTAGGGAATCCTGGTTCCCAGCAGGATAAGCTATAGCCTGGGTTGTTGTTGGGTCTTCCCAAAGTGGAATAGTAAGTAATGAGTCTCCCATCTTCCCAAAGTGGAATAGTGAGTCTCCCATCTTCCCAAAGTGGAACAGTAAGTAATGAGTCTCCCATCCCTAGAGGTATTCAACCAGAAACTGGATACAGGGAGGAGGTACCTGAGGGCAGACTAAATGCTGATGAAATCCCTTCTCTCTCTGAGGCTCTGTGGTTCTTTGATTCTCTCTATAGCCGGTGACCCATGAGATGTGTATGGTTGCTGACCAACTCCTCCCAGAGTGTCTCTCCTCCCTCAAGCACAATCGTCTGGTTCTGTCTCTAACACCTGCCTGTCTCTCACCACTGAATATGCTCCTTCTTTCCTTTCTCTCCACTTTATCCACCTCTCACTCCCACAGCTTCAGCCCTCATGTCTCTGCTGAGCTCCAGTCCCACACCTCCACCTGCCTCTGGGCCAGCTCCACTCAGACTCAAATCCAGGTAGATGAGTTCGCTGTCCCGTTCTCCACCCTGTATTCATTCTTTGAGTCCATGGCCCCGCCATTCTGTTTATTAGTCCCACCTTCATTTTCCCCTCTCCTTCACCTTTCATGATTGAAATCATTGCCAAATCCCATCTATCTTCTTCTATATCAGCCGCCATCAACCCTTCCTCTCCAATCATGAGGCCATTAGTCTGACTCAGAGCCTTATCACTTCTCACCTGTACTAGCTGAATAGCTTCTCTTCTCTTCCAATATCCCTCTTACTTCCTCTGGAGGGGAATCCATCTTTCTAAAAATCTTCCCTCCTCTTCTAATTCTTTATTGGCTACTACACAAAATGGAAATACTTGGTCCTGCCCTGAACAGTTCTCAGATTTAACCTCCAGTCTATTTTCTCAGCCTTATCTCTTGCTTTTATTCTGGGATCTTTAGAACAAAGAACAGTAGATTAAGGTTCCAGTCTATTTAAGGCAACTTGCTTGGAGTCCACTTCTTGGTTTCTGAGGTTGGCCAGTGTAGATCAGTCAACAAGCATTAATTAAGTACTGACTATGTGCCAGTCATGGTGCAAAGCACTGGAAACATGAGCAAAGATAAAAACATAGTCCCTGCCCTAGAGAAGCTCACCACAGCCTGTCAACAATTGGAGACATACAAGATTGACATGGAGCAGTTGGGTTTCTGGGAGCAACCACTCTCGGACCCAAGGTGAGCATTTCATATATTCAATTTAATTCAACAGACACTGAAAAAGCACCTACCAAGTGCTAGGCACAGAGCTAAGTGCTGGGCTTCCAAAAGAAGGCAAAAGACAATCAGATTTCATCTAGAAGCCAGGAGTGGCTATTGACCCCATGAGAACTGCCCTGGCTCCAACCCAAAGCTTCCTCCCACCCAGTTGAGTACTGGGTAAAGAAAAAGCTCATGGTTCATGGCTTTTCAGATGCAGATTTAGCTAGTCCAGGGCTGTCCCCAATGAATGAATGCATGCACGCATGAAAGCATGAATTGAGTGGACTTAACTACTTTTGTGACCCCACATTGCTCCCCTCCCCCCATCCCCATCAGGGGCCTAGGGTTAGAACCACAATGCCAGAGAAGGCAGCTTCCATGCTCTCTTTCCCTGCCAAAGGGAGGGCTGCCTGGCAAGGGCAAGAACACGATCCAGTGAGAATTAAAAACAAACCCTCCGTGTCTGTAATTCACCAGCCCCATGGTAAGGAGCCAGAGATTGGGGGAAGAGGGGAGAAGGAGGTGGGGGACCTCCTGACAAGGGGAACTTTCCCAGCCTGTCCCACAGTGGGGGGGGGGAGAATGCCCTCTGCAGCCCCCGAATGCCATCTTTCTGGAGTCCCTCAAGTGAGGAGAGGACAGAGCCATGCTAGAAATGTGTCCGTGGCCCCCGTGCCAGCCCCTCGGGAGCCAAGCAGAAAGAGGGTTTATAGACTTGGAGAGACTAAGAGGATTGGGGGATTAGCCTGCCCAGGCAGCTGTGCCTTCCATCAATCAGACGCCATCGATCCGTTAGCTCTTTGTCTTTTCAAGCTAAACAAAAGGTCTCAGACACTGCCCTTGAATGACAGGCCAGAGGAGGGGAAAAAAAAAAAGAAAGAAAGAAATCCTCCCTGAAGCCAGTTTGAATGGTGGAAGAGGGGGGCTTGAATTCTCCCAGCAGAGGAGGAAGAGGGGCAGGACCAGGGGCATTTAATGGTGCTGTTTGTCCTTCCTTCTGAGGGGTCCCTGACCTCAGGGGCCATGATGAGCAAGTGAGGGAGGGCTGGGCAAGGTCACCTGCCTCACTGTCCCCTCCAGAGCCAGCTGGCTCCAATGAGATGGAGATGGCCCTGGGTGCAATGGGAGACCTTGGCCTTTTTGAGCTGAGGTCTTTAACAGTCTCACTTTGATTGAGGCTATTGAGTGATTAAGGCTGGGTAAGAAATGAGGCAGAGAATGGCCTCTTTTACCTATTAAAAAATTACAGATTGATGTAAAATAAAATTTTATATTTATTTATATTTAAATTAATATATATTTGTTTGTTTATATGCTTTATATTATATATATATATATGTTTTTATTATATTATGTTTATATTACATATATGTATTTATATATAAATATTATATTTAAATTTATATATTTGTTTATCTGCTCACACACATATGGTCCCTCCCAGGTCTTAGTTTGACTGAGGCAACACCACTCAGTGATTAAGGCTAGGTTAAGAAATGAGGCAGAAAATGACCTCTTTTACCTATTAAAAAATTATAGATACAAAAAAAATTATGTATTGACATATAAATATTATATTTAAATTTATATATTTATTTATCTGCTCACACACATATGGTCCCTCCCAGGTCTTTGTTTGACTGAGGCAACACCCAATCAGTGATTAAGATTAGGTAAGAAATGAGGCAGAGAATGGCCTCCATATAAAAAATTTTATGTATTTATATATAAATATTATATTTAAATGTATATATTTGTTTATATGCTCACACACATATAGTCCCTCCCAGGTCTCAGTTTGACTGAGGCAACACCCAATCAGTGATTGAGATTAGGTAAGAAATGAGGCAGAGAATGGTCTCTTTTATCTATTAAAAAATTATAGATATAAAAATTGTATGTGTTTATATATAAATATTATATTTAAATTTATGTATTTGTTTGTTTATTAATATGCTCATACACATATGGTCCTTCCCAGGTTTTAGTTTGACTGAGGCCACACCCAATCAGTGATTAAGGTGAGGTAAGAAATGAGGCAGAGAATGGCCTTCTTTACCTATTAAAAAGTTACAGATAGATATAAAATAAAATTATATAAATTAATATATATATTTGTTTATTAATATGCTCATACACATATGGTCCTTCCCAGGTCTTAGTTTGACTGAGGCAACACCCAATCAGTGATTAAGGTGAGGTAAGAAATGAGGAAGAGAATCGCCTCTTTTACCTATTAAAAAATTACAGATAGATATAAAAGTAAAATTTTATATTTATTTATATTTAAATTAATATATATTTATTTGTTTGTTTATATGCTCGTACACATATGGTCTTTCCCAGGTCTTCATTTGACTGAGGCAACACCCAATCAGCGATTAAGGTAGATAAGAAATGAAGCAAAGAATGGCCTCTTTTACTGAGTCAAAAAATATGTATTCATATGTGTGTGTATGTTTATATATATATGTGTGTGTGTATGTGTGTACATATATATATATATATAGCCTCTGAGTGATTTAATCATTTTATTAATGAGGCCAGCATGTTATTAATAAGAGGGTGATCATTTGACCATTTCCCTTAGACTATAGACCAGGGGCATTTAAAAGGAAAGAGTTGGGTTTATCTAGGGCAGAGCTTCTGGATTTCCTGTCCTGAGATCAAAGGCAAAGAGATTCCATTTAGCTGTCTGCCTCAGTTTCCTGATCTGTAAAATGGGGGTGATATAGCACCTGCCCCTCAGGGCTGTTGTGAGGACCAAATGAGACAATATTTTTAAAGCATTTAATAAACCTTAAAACGCTCTATAAATGCCAGCTGTTATTATCATCGTCATTGGTTAATGAGTCCAATGGAATCATTTCATAGAAAGTAAGTCCCAGAGAAGGGAGGGGGCTTAGCCAAGATGGCACACACCAGAAACAGGAGGAGGAGAACCCAGAGTTCCTTCTCCCTCCGTCCTGCTGCCCTTCTGCAGCTGTGGAGGACCTGGGGCCTGCCCTTGCCACCGGGGAGACCTCCCGGACATCATTGGGTTCCTCTCTAGCATTCCTCTCAGGCCTGATTCCCAATCTGCTTATCACACTGGCATTTTCCAGCTCCAATAAAAACTTCACAGGAGCAAACCTTTATTGATGGTCTCATCAGCCCCCAAAGGCAAAGATGTGAACTTTGTGATCAGTCACTCACTACCCCCATCCTGCTTCTCTGGATGAACCTAATCTCCTGATAAGGGGTGAGGACTGAAGCAGGGAAAGTGATGTGCCTGGGAAAATAGATAGACACATCATCTGGGCAGAGAGAGACAGAGAAGCAGATAGGAGCAGGAGGGCTTCTTTCTCGGGTATCCACGTACATAGCACAGTGTCTAGCACTTAGCAAACATGCAATAAATTATCTATCTATTCTCCCATCTCTCTACATCTATCCATCCATCCGTCTATCTAGCCATCCATCTATTGGCGCATATATATATAGATATAGACATATATATCTATCTATCTATCTATATATATATATCCATCCATTTACAAGCATACATACATGTATTGATCTATCTATATCTAGCTATCCATTCATTCATCTATTGACATATACGTATCCATCCATCTAAATCTATATATTCAAATATCTATTTACATACATATATACATATATTGATCCATCTACATCAATCTATTCATCCATCCATCTATTGACATATATATATCCATCCATCTAAATCTATATATTCATCCATTTACATACATCTATGCATATATCGATCCATCTACATCTACTTGTCTACCCATCCATCCATTGACATATATATCCATCTATAGCTATCTATCCATACATCTATACATATACATACTAGCTAGCTACCATCCAGCTCTATCTACTTTGAGATATCTCTGATTGTTGGAGAAGTTTTCTTTGTATATAACCAGAATTGCACTAGTTAATGCATAAATGATACATACCCTAGATCTGGAGTTAGAATACGTCATTTGAAATGTGAATTTTCACCAGCCTTGAGTAACTTCCTTTTGTTTCACTAACCATCAAATAAAGATGGTTAGTTAGATCATTCTAATTTGATAGCCTAGATTCTTTTTTTCATTAGCAAAAATCTATTTTCTCTCCCTTGCACTCCTCACCTCGCTGAGAAGGGGAAAGAAGAAAAATGAATTCCTTCCATAGTCAAACAAAACAATTTTTGCTGGTCATATTCACAAACTACCTCATCCTATGCTGTGCCCATCAAATGGAAGCAAGGTTATTTGTTGGTGTCTCTATCCAAGCCAGTACATCTGTGCTCAGCACAACATCCCGGCTGCATGGCTCAGCTACTTTTTCCCTAATAAGATAAGAAAATATCCACCAGACTTAATGGGCCCAGGAGACCAAGATTAAAAGTGTTGCCCTAGCTATCCAGTTCCCAAAGATAGAAAAAGGAGTGGGATTTAACACATGCTTCTTACAATATGGGTCCTGGCAAAGACAGAAGTAGGAGAGCTGCCGCCACTGATTCAATATGGTGTCCTTGCTGGTTAGCCTTTCCCTGATACCGGGAGATGATCCACATGTGTTTTATTTTGCTCCAATTATGAGCAAAGATGAGCCTGAGTAAGTCACTACCTCAACCACTCTTCAATATCCTCAGGAAGTCTTTGGGGGCTTTCTGATCCATGGTCCGTTCTCCGGCTACTGGTCTTGCTTCATGTCACTCCCTACACATCTGTCCATTTCCCTTAAATTATGTTTGTCTTTTTATGCAGGCAGTGTGGAGTTGTGAAAAGGGCTCTGGGTTTGCAATCAAGAATCTGGGATCAAATCCTACCTCCTGCTACTTTCCTAGTCATGAGATCTTGATAAGACCATGAGCCACAATTTTCTAATCCACCATATGATAGCGTTGGACAGGATGATGACTCATGGTCATGTACACAGTAGACACTGAATAAATGTTTATGGTACTGAAATCTATCCACTTGTTCTAGAGATGAGGGGCTACTAAACATAGCAGGTGAGAGGAAGAGTCTGGGATGACCCGGAAATCAGAAGCCTGGGAAACTAGAAGACCAATCTCAGCTCCATGTTTATTCTAATGGTCACTGCACCATAATCTACTCCATGAAAACCCAGGTTCTATTTCTGTTTTTCTGCTATTACAACAAAAGGAGCGCTGAATATTTCTGGGTAAAAGGATCTCTTTCAGTCCCATCTCTAAGAGAGGATCGCAGTTATGGGCTCCCTGGGTAGCACAGAGTGTGGTCAGCATGAGCAACACCGGTTGGATATGGCCATATGAGGTTCAAACTCCTCCAGCAGTGTTATTGGGTGCCTGGTACTGCACAGAAAGTGAGTTTTCAGCTGCTCTGCCAACCACACTCCACTGGAGAGAAGCTAAACTTTGCCCATCTTTGAAGAGAATCCAATGGATCATGAAATCTTTACAAATAACAAGTTGTGTAAGAATGACACATCAGTTTTGAGCAGTGAGGTGGTATAGTGGATAGAATAGCAGGCTGGAAGCCAGGAAGACTTGAGTTCAAGTCTGCAAGGCATTTAATTCTGTTTGTCTCAGTTCCTTATCTGTAAAATGAGCTGGTGAAGAAAACCATTCCAGTATCTTTGCCAAGAAAATTCCAAGTGAGATCATGGAGAGTTGAACAACAAAACATTTCCATTCTGCCTCTAAGCTGCTAAGTTTGATTGCTTGCATTTCCACAGCTATCCACTCCATTTCTGTCCTTCCCTACACTCCCCCAGTTCACACCCGTGCCCCTTGCTCTGTGGGCTCCTAGAGTAGCCCCTTAATTGATCTTTAGGACTCCCTTCTCTTCTATAATCCCAAAGGACCCACCATGAAAGATACCCTCCATCTCTAGCAAGAGAATTAATGAACTATGAGTGCAGATGGAAACTGAACTTTTAGATTTTCTTTATGTTTCTTGCTTTTTAATAGAACTTTTTGCAACATGGCAAATATAGAAATGTTTGGCACAATGTCATATGTAAAAAGGATATGTTGCTCATCTTCTCAATGAATAGGAAAGGAGAGGGAGGGGGAAAAAGAATTTGGAACTCAAAAACAATTTTCGATAAATATTTTAATTAATTGATTGATTAATTTAAAAAAAAACCTGTTTTAGATCTGCACCTAAATCATCATGAAAGATTAAACAAGTTCCTTCCCCTTCTGAACCTCAGTTTGCCCACCTGTTCAATGAAGGGCCTAGAAAGATCTGTAAGATGTCCCTTCCAGCTCTAGAAACCTATAAATAAGCATTCTTTGATCCTCTTAAGATTGGAGTTTTCATTTAATTCTGGCATTCACAAGGCTGAGAGGAGAGGGAAAAGTGCACAAGCCCCTGAACACAGTAGGTGCTTCATAAAGGCTTGTTGAAGGCAGCTGCTGTCTCCTATTTCACACCCCCCAGGCAGGGAGCATATGGCAGCCCTCCCATTGCCCGGGCAACGTTCCCTGTGCGCTTGTTGCCAGCCCTGCGGTACAAGATTGGGATATTGGCATCTGTCCACTGCTCATGAGGTGGGAGGAGAGGGAAAAGAGATGAATCAATATTTGCAGGGATGTCCCTGTTCTCTAGAAACAGCCCCAAAACTGTCAGCCAGAGAATAGCAACGCTGCTCCTGCAAGTGTGCAGAGGGCGGATCAGGGTGCCACATTCCCAGGAGGACTGAAGCCAGCCCTGGGAGAACAGGGAAAGCCAGCTCGTAATTCTGGAGGGGACAGTGAGAAAATGCACTCCTGATGGTACAGGGATGTCCATACTCTAGCAAATGTACTTTCCCTCTAACTTCAAAAAAAACCACATCTGACTGACAGATAGCTCTCAACTCTTCAGCTGATTGCTATAGACAGAACAGGGAAAGGTCAGAGCTGGAAAGGATCTTAGAATAAGGGAGGTCAGAGCTGGGAGGGAGCTTAGAACAGGGAAGGTCAGAGCTGGGAAGGATCTTAGAATAAGGGAAGGTCAGAGCTGGAAAAGACCTTAGAATAAGGATGTCAGAGGTGGGAGGGAGCTTAGAACAGGGGATGTGAGAGATGGGAGGGGTCTTAGAGATGACCAGGTCCATCATGGGTAAAGACACAAAGGCTCAGAAATAGGACATCCTGTTTAAGAGCTTACACCTGTTCTCCCAACTCCTCCAAGTGTCTTTCCATGCTCCCCTCCTGATCCTCCCAAGCCCCAGGGTCAGGGCCATCCTTAGAGTCTCCCGATGGCCATAGGCAGCATCCTTAGTCCCCAAAAAAACATCAATTGTTTCATGCAATCTGAGTCCATGCATATGATAGTCACAGCAGTAATGGGGAAGAAAAACAGCTCTGATCAAAGCACTGACCAGATGTGACTCCAAAAATCTAACCTATCTTCTGCCTCTTGGTGGGATGAGGTACAAAATGAGACTGGCCTGCATTCTCAGACATGATCGATGTATTGTTAATAACAAGAATAACTAAAAAAAATCTTCACAATCATAAAAATTGGCTGAAAACTAGCTAAAGCAAGATCCTACCATGCTTGTTGTTTGTGAATTATTTAAAATTTTTATTCTAAAAAATAGAAATGTATACTTAAAAGCAAAAAAATAATGACTACTACGACTACTACCATTATTATAGAATAAGCTAGCATTTCCATGTCATTTGGAGGTTTGCAAAGCATTTTACATATTATCTAATTTGGTATTCATAACAACCCTGGGGGATTGGTGCTATTATTGTCCCATTTCATGGATAAAGTGACCTTTGAGACAAAGAGAGGCTCATTGACTTGCCCTTAGTCATCGAGCCAGTATCTGAAGCTGTATCTGAACCCAAGGTTTCCTGATTCCACATACAGCACTTGCCAGCCAATGTACTGCTCCCAAAACCATCCATTAATATATTTTGCTTTCCTATACTTATTTTTTTTCACAAGGGGAAGCTTCTATCAGAGGGAAGAAGTCTTAGTGGAGCATAATAGATATGTCCTAAAAAGAACATCAACAAAATATTTTAAAATTCATAGAAGAAAACAAAAAGATACACACTGAGGGATATAGACAAAAAGAGTGATTTTTCTATTGCCTTGTTAAATCTAATACATATCAATTTATTTTTAAAAAACTAAACTGTATACACAAGTTCAAGATTTCTAATTCAATCCTTTCTTGTTCTTCTTTGTCTGTTGAAATGTTTGTGTTTGCTGATAATTTGTAAGTGCACAATGAAAAAGAAAATAAAAATAGAAATGCAAATCCAAACAACTCAAAGATTCTCCTCACACTCAGCAAATAGGGCAAAGAATGCAAAAAATGAAAATAGTCCATGTTGAAGAGGTTGTGGAAAGAAAAGAGACTAATGCACTCTTGACCAAGCTCTTAATTGGTCCAAGTATTCTGGAAGGCAATCTGGAATTATTTTTTAAATTAAATTTAATTTTTGTTGCATTTTAAATTATGAGCTATCTCCCTTTCTCCCTACTCTGTATTAAAGAAAACCATATTACAATACTCAGAATAACTTGGTTGTTCACAGTTATTCTTCAACAATATTGCTGTTACTGTATACAGTGTTCTCTTGGTTCTGCTCACATTACTTTTCATTATTTCACACAGTAGTATTCCAACACAATCATATGCAATTTGTTCAACCATTCCCCAATTGATGAGCATCTCCTCAATTTTCAGTTCTTTGCCCCTGTAAAGAGAACTGCTATAAGTATTTTAGAACATAAGGGTTCTTTTTCTTTTTCCCAATCATTTGGGAATAGTAGTATTGCTGGGTCAAAGGGTGTACACAGTTGTGTAACTCTTTGGGCATAATATATGAAATTACTCTTAAGAAAGTAACAAAAACATCCTAATCCGTTGATCCCAAGATGCTACTGCCAGTCATATACCCCAAGGAAGACAGTGATCAAATAAAAGGTCCCATGTGCACCTAAATATTTATAAAAGTATCTTTTGTAATAATAAAGAACCAGAAAGAGGATGATCATCTATTAGAGAATAAATAATCTTTATGATACATAAATGTAATGGAACATTACAATATGATAAAAAATTATTTATTAAGTACAAAGAAGCATGGGAAGACTTATGAACAGAATCAGAGTAAAATAAGAAGAACCAGGAAAAAATATACACACTGACTACAACATAAATGGGAAAAGACTACAAAGACAAAACAATCAAAACTCAATATTGTGAAATTATAATATCCATTCTTGGTCCCAAAGAAAAGAGATATCCCTATGTGGAATACTGCATATGTCATATTTAGGTGATGTACTAGTAAATCCTGCTGGAGGGTTTTTTTCTCTTTTTAGCTGGTTATCCTGTAGACATTTTGAACTTAAGAGCTATGAAACAGAAGTTCTTCTTCTTCTCCTCCCTTATAAACTCTCTTCAATTTCAAATTTCCCTATTTCTGCTGAGGAAATCCCCATCCTCCCAATTCCCCAGGCTTGAAACCTCAGTGTCATCCTCTATTTAACTTGAAGTTATTCCAAATATCCACTGTGTTACCAAGTTGTGCCATTTCTACCGTCACATCTTCTCTTGTGTATATCTCCCCCTCTCCACTAACACAGAAATCTGCTAGTTCTGACCCTTACCACCTTATGCCCACTGCTGCTGATGGGTCTCCATGCCTTAAGTTGCTTCCCATTCCAATTCATTCTCCTCTCAGCTGCCAAAGTGATTTTCTTAGATCACAGATATAACCACGTCACCTCTCCTACTTAATAAATACCCATTTATAAATACCCTAATAAATACCCATTAATAAATACCCTATTACCTCCAAAACCAAAATCCTTTGTTTTGCTTCAAGACCTTTAAGACCAGGGCTCTTCTGTACTTTCATATTCTTGTATACTAGTTCTCCAAAATGCTCTAGTGACACTGGCCTCTTTGCTGTCCCTCACATAAGACACTCCAACTGTCAACTATTTGTTGACCATTCCCAGAGCACTCTCCCTCCCCCTCTGCATCTCCGGCTTCCTTCAAGACTCAATTCAAGTCTTGCCTTCTGCCAGATGCTTTTTCTGCCCCTATCCCAGCCTTCACTCCTAGTGCCTTTCTCTGAGATTACTTCCAATTTCTTCTATCTATATCTTATTTGTATGTGATTGCTTGCACGTTGCCTCCTCCAGCAGATTGTGAACTTGACGTTTCTGTATATCCTCACTGTTTAGCCCAGTGCCTAATACATGACAGGTACTTCAAAAGCTCTCTGGGAGGAGAAGGGGAGGGATGTGTTGGGAAGGATAAATATAAATACAAAAGGGATCCCAAAAAAGTTAAGACAGATTAAAATAAAATGTATCTAGTCCATGTCTCAAGAGTTCCAGAGAGCCCAGAGATGCCCTTTCATTGCTGCTGCCTATCCCAGCCAGAGCCATCAGCCCTGCAGGGGGGACCAATGTCTTTTGGTAATTATGTGCCTCCTGGGGAGGAAGCAAATATATTTTGCTGAGAAAAACAAATAAAGTTATTTCTTAAAGCAGGGAAAAGTGGGTCATGAAAATCCCACAGAGGGAGTGGATATCTCTCAAACACTCTCACCTCCTAGGGAAATGTAACTGTGATACATGGTCTCTGACACCCCAAGTCCTCATAGACAAAGAAGGGAGAGGTCTGGGTAATAGAGCTGGATTGGTGATTTAGTCAACTTGCAAAAATAAGTTGGACAAGACATATTTGAGAACAGGGTCTGTCTTTTGCCTTCTTTTGAATCCCCAGAACTTAGCCCAGTGCCTGGCACATAGTCGGCACTTAACAAATGTTTTTGACTGATTGATAACTCAAATATTGATCTGAAAGGATATTATTCATTTCTAAAATTGGGGTAATGATATAGCCCCCATCTCTAGGAGTTATGAGGCTCAAATGACATAATATTTGTAAAGTACTTTGCAAACCTTAAAAGTGCGAACCATCAATCATCATCATCATCATCATCTCTTTTCAAAGGGAACCAAATAGGTAAAATTGGAAACAAAGTATTACTGTATATTTAAAATATATACTCATGGGAAGAAGTCCAGGAACCAGAGAGCATGGGAGGGTGGATGGAAATTAACACAAGAAGAAGGAAAATCAGTATTGACATTGAATGCAGTATACAGCAGACATACAGAAAGAAATAAGTAGCAGATGAATCCAGTAAGGAGATCACAAGCCTAGTAGAGAGGGAGGATATGGTATTGATGGGCAGCTTCAATTAAACAAGAAACTGATGACTTTCTCCCTCACTCACTCTCTCTCTCCCTCCCTTCCTCCCTTCCTCTCTCTCTCTCTCTCTCTCTCTCTCTCTCTCTCTCTCTCTCTCTCTCTCTCTCTCTCTCTCTCCTCTCTCTCCTCCATCTAATTCTCTCCCCAGTTAATAGCTTCTTAATTTTCCTTAATGATAATATCTTTCAAAAGGTAAATAAATCCATTATGTATCTGATTCTCACAAAAAAAAAAATTTTAAAAAAGGAAATGGCTTCCAGAATGAAAATTGCAGGACCTTTAAGGAAATATAGCCATTGCCTCCTAGAGCTCTCAATACTGGAGAAAAAAAATCAAGAACAGCCTGATGTGCACTTTAGATTTTGATACAACAGATTTCATAAGCTTCAAAGACGGGATAAACAGGACCCCAGGAACTAAAATTCTCAGAGAAATTTGGTCTAGACAAAATAGGTAGCTTTCAAGAATGAAATTCTAAAAACACAAGAAAAAAATTCTGATAAGAAAGAAAAAAGAGCATATCAACTCTCATTTTCCTTATGCTTTCTCTACAAATCCTTGAATTGGAAAGGACAAATCAAAGATGGTTAACTATGAATTGATACCCAAAATATATAAGGAGGGAATAAGAGAGAATCTAACTTCCTTTAAAGAGATCAAGTAACCAGATGAACTATGTCCCAGGAGCCTAAAAAACTGGTGATTGGGATTCCTGAGTCACTGGAAGTTATATCTGAGAGAATATGAAGAATGAGAGAACGTAAAAAAAGTGAAAATATATTCTTTCTTTCAAAAGGGGGATGAGAATGGAGTCTGGAAATTCCAGACCAATGATTCTAACTTGATTTCTAAGGAAAACTCTACAATGCATTAACTTATTATTATTAACTCCCAGAAGATAAGGATTGTCTTTTCCTTCTCTTTGTATTCCTAGCACTTAGTATGGTGTCTGGCATATAGCAGGCGCTTAATAAATGTTTATTGATTGATTATTAAAGGAATGGTTAGTAAATATTTAGAAAAGGAAGTGAAAGTCATAAATAGCCAATATTATTTAACCAAGAACAAAGTGAACTCTATAGTCTGGTGTTTAATCTCATCATTCATCTCAAATTGCTCTCTCTAAAAGTATTACTACTCTCTTAAATGCCAACTCAAAGGGCATTTACTCAATCCTTGATTTTTCTTTAGCCTTCACCACTGTCCATCATCCTCTTTTCCTGGATACTCTTTTTCTTCTGTTTTTATTTCTTTGGTGGGTTTTTTGTTTGTTTGCTTGTTGTTGGTTTTTTGTTTGTTTTATAAAGCTGCCCTCTTCTGGTTCTCTTACTACTTGATTGATTGCTCCTTCTCAGTCACAGGGTAAGACCACATCTAGTGTATTGTGTCCAATTGTCTATACTACACTTTAAGAAGAAGCAACTAAGAAGCGCTGCACTGGACTGGAGTCTAGACTGGGACCGGAGTAAGGAAGATTTATCTTCTTGAGTTCAAATCCAGCTTCAGACACATAAGAGCTGTGTGACTCTGGGCGTGTCAATTAACCCTGTTTGCCTCAGTTTCCTCATCTATAAAATGAGTTGGAAAAGGAAATAATGTGCCATTCCACTATCTTTGCTAAGAAAACCTCTAATGGGATCACAAAGAGACACAACTGAAACAATTCAACAATAATTAGGGGCACCTAAGAGGCATGGTTAATAAAACCCTGGGCTTAGGATCAGAAAGACTCATCTTCATGGCCTCAGATGCTTATTAGCTTTGTGTCACAGTTTTCTCATTTGTAAAATGAGCTGGAGAAAGTAATGGCAAACAACTTCAGTATCTCTTCCAAGAAAATCCTAAATGAAGAGTCAGGCATGATTGAAAAAACTGAACAACAGACACATTTTGAGAAGAATATGGTTGTTCCAGAGGCCATTCTAAAGAAAGGCAACCAAAATATCTAAGAATTTCTAGTTCATGTTACCTGAAGTTCATGGTTGAAGAGATTGAAGACATTAACCTTAAAGAAGACTTGAAAAAGACGTGACTCTTCAAATGTTTGAAAGACTGTCACATGGAAAAGGGATTATATTTATTCTGCTTGACCTCAAAAGGCAGAACTAGGAACATAGATGTAATCTGTAGTGAGATACATTTAGACTTTATGTACACAAAAAAAATCTTAGCAACGTGAGCCATCCAAAAGTGGAATAATCTACCCATGGCTTTAGCTCCTCATCATTTGAGATCTTCCAATTTGGGCCAGATGGATTACCAGTTTGGGGGTATAGTGTAGAGGGGATTATTGTTCAGGTACTAGTTGGTTTGATGGCCACCAATATTCCTTCCATCTTAAATATTCTGTGATTTGCATTCATCCAACACAAAGGAGGAATATGCCATATCTTCTCACTGCAGGGCAGTGATTTACTCCCAGCATCAAGAAAAATGAAGCATCTGTTATGTATAAATTAAAACAAATTTTCAGTTTCTCTAAAGGACACACAATTATGATAACTGGCAGTAAATAGATAATATATTGAGATTTATGTGTAAAAAGTTATTCCTCATTGTTAATGCAGAATCATTAATAACCATCTCTTAAAGAGTTCCCTTCCCCCTTCTACCAAAAAAAAAAAACCTCTCAAAATGTCAAGTGTTTCACTTCCTTCTTTACAAAAAAAAAAAAACAGTCCAGACAGAGTTAGGAGAACATAGGACTGACATTTGGCCTTCCCAATACAATATTCTGTTCCAGGGGTATTAACTATCCCTTCATCTTTAAGCATCCACAAAACTGAATAGCTTGTGATAGCAGTATTTAGGTGTTTGGCACTTATACCCATCATCATCATCATTATCATCTCTTCATTATTATCATCATCATCATCATCATCTATCTCTATTATTCCCACTTGTAATAATTTCTTTTTCATGTTACCCATATCCCTAGTTCATCAACTCATCAATCTGTAACCAAAGAGGCACATTGTTCTTCCTTTATGACAAAAAAAAACATAGCATTACAGATTAAGAGATGGAAGGGACCTTACACAGTAGCTATTCTAATCCCCTCCATTTTACAGAGAAAGAAACTAAGACCCAGAGAAGCTGTAAACTTTCCAAGGTCTCAAGGAAGTATGAGTAGAGTTGGTAGTCTTATGCCACATAATTTCATAGAATGGAAACAGATATTTTTAACTAAACACAGTGGATAGTTTTGTTTAACAATTAGAAATGGGAAATAAAAATACAGTTATTTGGCTTTCTGGCTATTTCCTAAGCAAGAAATGTCCACAAAGAACAGGAGCTATCCATGGACAAAGCTAGTTGAAAGAAACAAGAACCCTGAATGCTTACTTTAAATCTTCATTCCTGACCTCTCAATGCCCTTGACACTTCATCACCAACTTGTCCTTTTATTCTCCAGGATTGCTTCCTGTTAGAGAGTCCTGTTATTTGTTATTCTGTCAGTACCCTGAGCAAGGGCAACAATTAAGCTGAGGGTCACAGATGAATCAGCACCAAAGCAATGGACAGCACCAAGCTGAAGGAAGCCCACTATAGGAGGCACCATTCAGCAAGGTAAAAAGAGGTGGGAAGCTAACCTGGTGGCCACTGTTGGGAGTCTTCTATCACTAAAACTAACTTCACATTTTACATATGAGAAACTTGGGGCTCTGGTGAGTCAAATAACTTCTCAATGCCGCAGAGAATTCTTTCAATGAAATCAGTGGTTTGGTTTCTCTGCCTCATTCTCAATGAATATAGTATGAAATATTTATATATTGAAAAGCCAAATGAATCCATTGCTGTTCTAACCTTTTCCATATGACCCATTTTCTTATGCCTTATACTAGGATGGGTGGAAAAAGGGAGAATCATCAACTAATGAGCTCAAAATAAATTGTGACCAAAAATAGATCACATTCTTAAATTTCATTGAAAGAGGCATGCCTTGCAGGGAGGTCCCATAGTTTGTTTGGTTTTTTTTTTTTCTAGTCAGGCAGATCTAGAGAAATTGTTTGTCTGCAGCATTGAAAGGTTATTTGACTCAACAGGGTCATTATTTCACAGGTGCTTCTCTATAATCCCAATCTCAAAAAAGGGAGTCTAAAGGAGGGAACTTAGAAGTGAGATAAGGAAATCAGTTTTCCTGTACATTCCTCCAACCAACAATGAAACATCCACTAGGTTCATCATTTCCTCTCTATGGGCTTCATTTTCTTCATCTGTCAAATGAGGGGTCGATCCAGATGATCTCTAAAGTCCTTTCTAAAATTCTATAATTGTTCATAGAACAGACCAGCTTCAGGACATGTACTTATCTGTTTAAGGGTAGAAATGCATCTACAAGATTTTAAAGGAGGGAAAGGGACCTACATGTGCAAAAATGTTTGTGGCAGCCCTTTTTGTAGTGGCAAGAAACTGGAAATTGAAAGGATGCCCATCTATTGGAGAGTGGCTGAATAAATTATGGTATATGAATGTTATGGAATATTATTGCTCTGTAAGAAACGACCAGCAGGATGATTTCAGAGAAGCCTGGAGAGACTTGCATGAACTGATGCTGAGTGAAATCAGCAGAACCAGGAGAACATTATACACAGAAGCAACAATACTATATGATGATGAATTCTGATGGACTTGGTTCTCTTCAACAATGATGTGATTCAAACCAGTTCCTATTGTTCAGCGATGAAGATAGTCATATACATCCAGAGAGAGGCCTGTGGGAACTGAGTGCGGACCACAACACAGCATTTTATCGCTTTCTGTGAATATTTCCCTGCATTTTGTTTTCCTTCTTAGGTTGTTTTTTTTTCTTCTCTTTCTAGATCTGATGTTTCTTGTGCAGTAAGATAACTGCATAGGTATGTATACATATATTGGATTTATCATATAATTTATCCTATTTAGCATGTATTAGATTACCTGTCATCTAGGAGTGGGGGGTGAGGGGAATGAGGGGAAAAGCTTGGGAAAAAAGTTTTTTGCAAAGGTCAATGTAGAAAAATCACTCATATGTTTTGTAAATAAAAAGCTTTTAATAAAAAAAAAATAGAAATGCATCTACAGGCACATTGCACCAAATGAATCAGTTTATTCTATTTTAATTCAACAGGGGACCACTAAGGATGATGTTTTCATAAAACTTCAAAGGACTCAGACCTGATGATGAGTTTATCTCATTCTTCAAGAAACTCTTCAGTCTTTCCGATGAGATATTCATTAGTCTGGCCAATCAAGCTTTCAACCCTGTCACATCATAGATGTACAATTGGAAAGGACCTCAGACACAGTCCATTAAAATTTCCATTCAAAAGAATAATATTTGTTGGAGTTTTCACTCCATGCCCAAAAAAAAGAGTAATTGCTAAATACCTAGCTTGCCTTAAAAATAATTATATTCTTCCTTCTGGGTTGAAGCCAACCTATTAATGACTACTCTTTGGGTCTAGTCATTGAACTGGTTCCAAAATGACAAAATTATGCTATTGTTTGGGTCACAAAATGCCTTCTTTTCTGTGAGGATATAATAAAAAATATTTGTTCAATGTTTTGCTAAAACCAAGGCATATTTTATCTTTAACTGTTTCCTAATCATATCTCTACCTCAACGAGGGTTTTTGTCTTCCCAGTTTGTAAAATTCTAAGATTATTATCACCATCAGGATGGACGCATAGTATGAATTCAAAGCCAGGGTCTAAAATAAAAACAGAGCAAGCCAGCCTCCACTAGCCACAAAGCACACATATCCATATTCCCAAATGTTTCAGGAATACACATACAAAGGCCCAAAACACATGTCTCAAATTGCACAGGTATACACCCAGGGAGTATAACCATATGGTGCGCTCACAACTAAAACTCCCATATAGACAAGCAGTACATCTTTGAAACTCATACGTTGAATTTATTACATTTTATAGAGATCTGTGGTTTCATGCATTTTTCTCTGTTCGATGTATATCGAAATGCTCATCCTTAATAATTTTTGTCAAGTACAGAATACTGAGTAAAAAATTTAAACTAATACTTCCTGAGCTTCTGTACAGGTGTGTTAATGATTTATTCTCCCAAGAATCCCTCTGCCATCCACATATTCAAACTCTTCTTTAAATTTGTTCAAACTCACACTCTTTCAAAAGCATTAAAGACAACCTTCCATCTATATCTACTTTTCTAATTTATCCAAATATTATTTCAATATTCTCTTCTAATGATAATATGGGTGAATATGGAAAAGACCATGAGATTGGAAATTTACTATTATCTGAGCCTTCTTCAGATGAGCACTTAGCTGCTATTTCAAATAGTTGCTACTATCACTTTTAGCCCCTACTAAATGGTCTTTGTGAGCTGCTGTGACCAAAAAAAAAATCATGATCCTAAAGCCAATATGGTAATAAGTTGGTAAAAATCTTTGAGAACCAGGCAAATTTCTTAAGACATATTGTCATTGCCTCACCAAAGCCATACTACATGGCTTTCCAGCTTGACATGGCCCTCTAGAACCCAGGGTGAGTTCCATGAACAATTAGACAATAGAAGGAAACCTTAATAATATGGTCTTTCATAATATAGTCTAGAATATTGCTAGGAATTAAAGTCGAGGTTATGGATTTATAGTTTGAGGAATCTATTTTTGTCCCCACTTAATTTTTTAAAAAAAAGGTAAAAATTTGCCCATCTCTAATCATTTAGGACTTCTGTTTTCCATGATTTTTTAAGGATCACTGGCAATTATCAGAAAACTCCGAGATTTATTATACTCCTTTTGGCAGAAAACTCCCACAGATATCCGGATTATTGAATTCCCCTATCACTACTACATCATTATTAAATGCTAAGTTTGTGATCTCCTTTCCAAGTTCATGAACCTTCTTGAATCCTGATGATCTGTAGCATACTCCCTCTATGATATACTTTTTGTTTCTTATCCAACACAAGTACTCCCCACTTTCTTTTCTACCCCAAGTGCACGGCTTTCCTTTCATGAAGCAATGTGCTGGAGTGGAAATGTCATTAAATGAACTTGGGCAAAACATTTTCAAGATCAGAGCCTCTGTTTCCTCATGTGAAAAATTGATTTAAAAAAGGCCTCTGAGGTTGCTTTCACCTCTAAATCTCATGAATACCTATTATTGGGCATGATGCTATTCCACTCCTCTCTTTGTCTAATTTATCCCTTTTATTCATTACATTTCCCTCTAAGATTCTTTCCAGTTATAAGTTTATGACTCTTTGTTCTTAAGTGTGTCCACTGTCCAGACTATGATATTCTCTTAAAGAAGCAACTGATGGGGGCAGCTAGATGGTGCAGTAGATAGAGTTCCAGCCCTGAAGTCAGAAAGACCTGAGTTCAAATCTGGTCTCAGACACTTAACACTTCCTAGTTGTGTGACCCCGGGCAAGTCACTTAACCCCAATTGTCTCAGCAAAAACAAAGAAGCAACTGATATAGCTGATCCCATCAAGACATACGCCTAAAATAGACACTACAGCTGCACAGGTTACTGGACTCAGAACTTAGTAGGAAGAAGAGAATTTGCTGGGTGGCCATTGGAACATGACCTCCATCTTCTCCCTGAGTGAGATAAAGGCCAAACTGTTTAATGACAATATTTTTCCAATGATGCTGTGCTCCTACAACACGGCATATCATAATACCACAATATTAAAATTGCAATTAGCACAAAGGACAACTGAAAGATGGTAGAGGGTAGAAGCTTGTTGGAGTGGTCCACTAGTATGAATCACATAGGAGAAATGATCACTATAAAAATTGAGAAATTCATAACCAAACATTAGTAAGAAGGATGTCTAACCAGTGGATGACCTATCTGCCCCAAAAGTACTCAGGTAATGTGAAAAGTTGAAGAGGAACGTCCTTAGCACATGGGATGGGCTCTCTGTAAAGAAATAGATGAGGCGGAGCCAAGATGGCGAACTGCGGACAGCTTTCTCTGTGAACTCCTGGGACATTCCCTCAAACCCAGACAAAGTAAGCCTTCCAACTGGTTTCTAAGTGAGAGCACCGCCAAGCATTTGGACTACAACGCACTTCTATCAAAGATCTACTGTGAAAGAACTCCGGAGAAGGTTAGCCTCAGGGGAAATCGGCCGCTGGTCGCAATCAGACTCCAGCCGGAGCGGAAGTCAGGGCTGCGATAGAGGGGCGGATTTTGGGCACCCAGGAAGCCCCTGGGAGACGCCTGGGCCACTTTGCTCTGCTTGCGGGCAGGTGCTTTGGCAGATCTGCCTTTGGAAAAGGGTGGATCGAGACCAGCTGAAAACGGGGTCCTAGTGCGAATCTAGCCCGACCAGCCTCAGACCGGAAGTCAACTCGGCAAACTGCCCCAGGGCAAATACAAATTGTTGCAGTTTTCTCTGATTTTGACCAATATCCCAACTTTAAATCATGAGCAAGAAGCAGAAGAGAGCTCTCACCATAGAAAGCTTTTACGGAGAAAAAATAGATCAGTCCCCAGATCCTGACATTATGAAAACAATCCCAGATGAAGCCACAAAGGCAGACTTAAGTTGGTCTCCCTTTCAGAAGGCTTACCTGGATGATTGCATTAAGAATCTCAAAAGAGAGCTAGAAGAAGAATGGGGAAATAAATTGAGATCAGGGCAACAGAAATATCAAAAACTGGAAAATAGGACTGGTGAATTGGAAAAAGAAAACAGTTCACTGAAAAACAAAATTGGTGAATTGGAAAAAATCACCAATTCACTGGAAAATAAAAATGGTGAACTGAAAAACAAAATTGGTGAATTGGAAAAAGACAACAATTCACTGA